>OVAX01003010.1:0-23645 GCA_900406405.1 Lepidium africanum
GACTTTATCTATATATAATCTGACTACTACATATATTTTAAATTTAAACTTTTAAATCAGATTTCCACATTTTTGAATGAACCTTATTAATGTATCCTATTGAATAAATATATTCAATAATATATTTGATATTAATATGCTTACTATATCTACAACTATATCTTAATTTCTTAACTAAACTAAATCAAATTCAAATAAATAATACCTACTTTCTCGATTGTTTATGAGAATATCTTACACTGCAAGATTTATGGTACTCCTTAAACCTCATTCCTATTAAGCTTAATTATCTTTTAAAAATTTGCAATTAAGAATACAATGAATTTCCCTATCAATCTATTATATCTCTAGATATAATAAAAGCGTAGCATTAACTTAAATATCGTGTTATATAAGTCTATTTTGGACTAAGTCGTATTGTTACTAGAAAATAATAGTCACATAATATTTGTATCTATTATTATCTCTCATAATAATAATAATAATAATAATAATAAATAATTATTTCTTGATAAGATTGTATAACTTATTATTATTATTATTATCTTGATAATATTTATTAGATTTTAAACTCTATTGCCAACGGATACCTAAATAAATTCTATTTTATTTGAAAATCATAAAAAAAAAATTGATAAACATGAGAATAACACAAACTTTTGTTTGTCAAGTTGATTGAAGCTTTTCACATTTTGGTGAAATAGAGAATCCATATTCGACAAAACAATTTTGAATGATTTTAAGGATTCATCATAACTTAATCATTGTGAATGTATAATTCAATCTTTGTATGTGTACCGGTGATGGAAATTTGGAAATCATTAATTTCTAAACCAAGTTCCAAGTAAGAAATATAATTTAATAAATATAACAGCTTATCGTAACTAATTATCAAGTTCCAAGAAAGAAATATAATTTAATAAATATAACTACTTATCATAACTAATTCATAATATTTATGGTATATCATATAAGAAATATCCCTAATTAATTTATACCATAAAATTTGATCTCTAATTGTAATTGGAAAAATTATATCTAAAATTCTTCTATTTAAGACTCATCATCTAACTTTTTCTCAAAACGCCAAGTAAAATAACAAATTAATAAATATCAATATGCATTTGTAGTTAAATATACTTGGTCTTTCAAATATTATTTTAATTTATACATAATAATTATTTAAAAGGAGAATTTCAAAATGCCATTTTTGACATGTTTTTTTTCAAAACATATCATTTCTTTTGGAAATTGAGAGAAAAAAATAGGTATGAGGGGACACTTTTTGAAAAATAACATGTCAAAAAGGGCATTTCTTAAAATTCCTCTTATTTTATTTATATATATGCATTTATAGTTATTTTTATTTTTAAATATAATAAATTACAATAATTTTTAAATATAAGTTTAAATGCCAAAATAAACACATGACTCAAGTCAAAAAAGGCATATACGAAAATTGTAATTCATGAAAACCTAAATCCACAAAGATTGAAAAATATATTTGTGTATAACACTGATCATTATTCTAAATTGATTTTCAGTATATCAAATATATATATATAAGTAATAAATATACGTATACAAATCAAAACATGACAAAAAAAAAACAAATATCACATATAAATATTATATATAAATAAAAATGACTACAAGTGTATTTTGATTTTCACAAAAATGTATCTCATGCATAGCATGAAACATCATCTAGTTATAAATTAATATATTTAGGACAATGACATTAAATTTATAAGAAATTATAATTTTTAACCTCTTATTAAAAAATTCATTATGAATAAATTAAATAAGTTTATATGTTTACTTTTTAACCCATATAAGATGGAATCTTTAATAAACAATCAAATCTAATAGGAGATTTGATATATATTTAGTAATTATTTCTATTCATACTTTTTTTACTTTTAATTACATATTATGCTTTAAATTTTTGAAAGCATACATATATTGCTCAACACATATATAATTATGTATTTAGAATATGTTCATATTATATATATATATATATAGATATCATTATAAACAAAAGTAAGAATACAATCAATTGTAAACGACCATATAAATTATAAAAAATCATATTTAAAAGTAATATAAAAATAAATATAATAAAAATTTATGAAATATATATATATATATATATTTACTTATATATAACTCCTTAACAAGCACATATTACAAATAAAATATTTACGAGAATGAATAAATTAGGAAAAAATATAAGGTAATATTATATAAGTTTTTATTGAATTACTAGGATCATATTTTTATTATTAAATTAGATATAATTTGTATATAAAATAGCAATAGGATAAAAAAAATTCTAGATGAAAACAATCACACAAAAATCGGTATTTCTCCAAAAAATATAAGTTTTAGTGCTTACATGATTTTTAACCAAACACGGATCATCAAATTTTTACAAAACCAAAAAAATTATTAAAAATAAGATAAGATATTACAAATATAAAATAATTATCATATAAACATTTAATATTTTTATAGTTACATTTAAATTCAGCAATAAAAATACGGGTCCTTGATATTAGGCCATCACATGTCAATTAATATTACATAGTATTTAATAATAATAATAATAATAATAATAATAATAAATCATTTAATAAAAATTTATTTGATAAACAATACAATGCATTTGATATCACATGTTATTTGCTAATAATATAAATTATTGAATATAACAAAATTATTTGATAATTACATATCATTAAATATTTGATAATAACAATAAATATCTTATGATTTTAAATTACAAATTATTAGAAAAACTAAATAAACAAATAAAATTCCATGCTTCAGCACGGGTTAGAATCTAGTTATTATTTAATTTGACATTTTAGGCATAGTTTCATTGAAGACCCTGTTCTTTTCGTGGTCGCTAGCGACTTAATTTTATGTTCTTTTTGCAGTCGCTGCGATTGATCGTTGCTCCAACGACTGACAAAAGAACAGTCGCAGAGACCAATATTTTTTCTTAAAATTAAAAAAATTTAATAAACAAAACTAAAAATAGAAATATAATACAGAATATAATAAATAGAATAAAATTAAAGTAAATTAACAACAATAAATTAAATTATATATTAAATTTTTAATGTAATAATCAAAATAATATATTTTAATTTAATTTCTTAGTTTATATTTTTTAAACTATATTTTGTTTATTTATTAGTTGATATATATACATATATATATATATATATTTTAAAATTATATATGGATATTTGTTCCAATTTATTAGTAACTACTAAATTTTAACACAACTATTATAAATTTCAAATTTTGTTTATTTTATTTTTGTTTACACTAATTTTTTTATTTTAGTTTTGTTTACATTAATTATTTTATTTTATTTTTGTTGTTTTCATATATAATTTTCATTTAGTTTAAAAATATTGTTGGAAAATAAAATTTTGAAGAAAATAAAATTGGTCGCCGCGATGTTCTTTGGGTAATCGCTGGTCGCTGAATTTTCTAGCGACTAGAAAAAATGGTAGATGGCGACTAGTCGCTGAACCAGCAACTAGCAAAAGAACATGATTTGGTTGTTGTTGCTGGTCGCTATCGCTAGCAACTGCCAAAACAACAAGGTCTAACTCAAAAACATTTCAAAATTATGTTCTTCTTACAACTCCATGACTTCTTTTATTTAACAACAAAAGGGATGAAATTTTGATTATTAAGAACTAGTAAACACTATCTAACTCTTTTCAGTCTAGTGATTTAAATGATTCAGTTAATGGATTTGATTTTAGGGTTTGATCTCAATCTAATATAGATGGAAGATTGGAAAAATTAGAATGTGGGTTTTATAAGCTTATCAAATTCAATTGGTGACCCAAGAAAAAGGAAAGAAAAAACAACACGTAAACATTTGAAAGATTATTCATTTTAGAGTTGATAAGTCTTAAATGCGACGGTTGTATGGTAATTAGCTTCCAACATATGTTATTTTAGTTTGACACTTTCAACATAGTTTTTATACATCTTTGAAGGAGCTTCACAAAAATTTACTTTTCTTATAACTTGATCTTTGTTATTCAGTGAATAAGAAAGAAAAATAAAAATGAGAGTTGGAAAAAGAAATGAAAATGATAAAAACTTGATTATTATTAACAATACGTAGACACTTGACTTTTAAATTATATTTCAGTTCATCTTTTTTCCTTCTGCGATTGTCCTTTTCGACTCTTTCTTTATATGAAGAAACCAGAAACGATAGTGTCTCTGTCATATATAATTTTCTTGATTATGCTCTATGCACATCATCAAATTATTTCTAAATATTGCAAAATTCAAATGTTTCAAGTCACTTTTGAAAGTGTGAAATTAAATAGAAATTACTAAGTTAAAATAATTAAAAAAATACAATTGTGTATTTGCTCGTGTATTGGTAGCTTGTTGCAGAAAAAGCTGTCTGACATAATTATTGTAGCGGAGCAGCTGAAGTGGTTTGTTGTGCAGAAGAGAAAAGTCTTCAGAGTTGTTGAAGTCAACTGTAGTGGAGCATGATGGTTATGCAGGGTTGTGCAAAACAGTGGAGCCACTGTAGACTGTACAGAAGAGGTGCAGCAAAAGCAGTTGGTGTCTAAAGTCTTAAGAGTTGTTGTTGAACAACTGTAGTGGAGCAGATGGTTCTGTAGGGTAAGACAAAACAATTGGAGAGGCTGCATGGTATACAGGAAAACGTGTAGCAGTGCAGGTGAAGCCTCAAATGTGTTAGCATCATGAGAGGACTGTTGGCTGCGAGTACAACATGCTGAATAATGGCATCTCATGATGGCTAGAAGCATGGAGCCATACTCTATATGGAGTGTAGAATGGTGCTTCAAAGTTCTATATAAGTGAGAAGGGTTTCTTCATTAGAACTCAGCTCTTTGAGAAGAAAAACTCTGCAAAAAATACTGAGTAAACGAGAGAAGACTTATTGTATTCAGGGGTTTGTTGGTGAGTGAACAAAGAGTGGTGCAGCTGTTGTTGTGTGTGAGTTGGGTAGATTAGGAATCGTTCAGAAGCAAATCACAAGATGTTGTGATGTTGCAGATTTCTATATAAATAGCATAGTGTAAATTATTTGTTTATAATAGATTCAAATTACTCAACTCGTCTCTGTCTTATATAACGCGTTGTACAAGCGTATTGTTCTGAGAGGCTTCTGGTTCTACAACTTTAATATATATTATACATTATAAATTTGATTTAGACAGAGATTTCGATTTGATGATTTCTTTAACGTATTGATGTTTAATATATTAATTGAAGTTAATATAATAGGATGATTTCATATGTTCAAAAAATAATTTTAGAGATTTTTACATTGTATTTTATTGATAATTTTAATATGCTAAAATAAATATTTTAGCTAAAGAGATTTAGAAAAAAAATATATTTTAAAAATTAAATTGTTTAAATATCGAGAAAAAAAATTACGTATTCAATTAAGTTGAAAGAAAATGAGAAGATATCATAAGTCATAGCAGGCATGAAGAACGAGAAACAACGCAGAACTTTCGTTCCCGTTTTGATCCTCTTATATATTTTGGCGTTCTTCTATGTTCCAACTCTCACTTAGATGATAGACATTTACAAAAACCTTCCCATATACAAAATATATACATAAACAAGAATCAGAATATGCCTCGTGAACTTAAAATCTTAAAATAGTTCTTGTTCTGTTTATTACTCTGTCCTCCTTTGCTTATAACTCCAATGGCAATATTTTACTGAAGGGATCTGCTACTAGAAGCCCCAGCGGCATTGCTTTAACGAACACCATAAACAATTCCTACGGTCAATTTGTCCACGACTTACCCCTTGCCATCAAGGACCGGTCTTTCAGCGTCAACTTCCTCTTCGGAATCGTCCCTGAGCATAAGCAGCAAGGCTCAAACGGCATGGCTTTTGTTTTGTCTCCTACATTTGGCCTTCTCGGAGCTTCCTCCATTTCAGTACCTTGGACTATTCAACGATTCAAACAACGGCAATCCTTCAAATCAAGTGATAGCTGTTGAATTAGATATACATAAAGATATGAATTGTAGGTTGATAGAATTGCTCAGCGTTTATTAATGTTACATAAAGAGTTTATATAGTACAAGGGAAGGTCATAACCGGAAATACATGTTTAGATATTAACAAATCTATATCCCTAATACTCTCCCTCAAGATGGAGCGTGTAAGTCTAAAACGCCCAGTTTGGACTGTAGATATAGAAACTGATCCCGGCCTAAAGCTTTGGTAAAGATGTCTGCCAGTTATTCAAGAGTCAGTACATGAGAAGCAGAAATAACACCAGCTGAAATCTCATTACGAATAAAATGACAGTCACTCTCAATATGTTTGGTACGTTCATGGAACACGGGATTAGAAACAATATGTAGAGCAACTTGACTATCACACATAAGCCTCATCGGTTGGGAAAGAGTCACCACCAATAAGAGTATGATGTACCTCGATTTTTATCGGTTTTGAGCTCATTAATTCGTTTGTTTTTAGAGTCTTTGCCTGCATTTTAGAGTCTTTTCAGGTGGAAAACGAGAAGAATTTGGATTACACCCGTGGAGTTTTGTTTGGAAGGATTTGGAGCATTTTCTGGATTTTCAGCAAAAGAGTAATGATCGATCGATCAACCCCTTGCTCGATCGATCACTCTCTTCAGCCAAAGCAGCGCTTGAACTTATGATCGACCAAGATGTGGGAGATCGGCGGCTCATCACTGATCGATCGATCAACGAAGCTACGTGAGATAACTTAATTTTCCTGATTTGTACCTGCGAGTTATAGACCATATAAATACTTTTTTTCTTATTTCATTTTAGAGAGAGTAGACTTCTGATAGACCTTTTTACAACAATTTTAGCTTTTGTAAGCAGGGAGAAGAATTCCTCCATACCTTGAGAAGAATTTCTGAAACCTTTTTATATTTCTATTGCAATTTCATGTTTTCTTCTACCATGATTTCTATTTCTATTTTTATTATGTCTGAGTAGATCTCTTGTCAGGTTTAGGGATTCTAGGGATTTAGGAATTGATGATTGGGGATTAAATAGGATTGTTTGTTAGAAGTTCTCCATCTAAACTCTTACTTAAAGCTTAAATTAGCCTGATCAACTAGTTTATGAACCTAGGTTGTTAGCCTTCCAAAAGTTTGTTAAGAACCAGAATTAGTTTTGATGAGCAATCGATTTTAGCCAACGACAGTTTATAGTTAGAATGAATTGTGGATAATTGAACCTATTCGGTAAATGCCTATTTGCTTCACTAGGACCAACGAAAGTTAGGATTTTCTAGGTTGCTAAATTGAGTGATAAGTGCCACGACAGTGGACTTGTCAAACTCTTATGTTCAAGTCGAGACCAGAGCTGTAATTCCCTGAATAATTTCCCTGATTAGATTCCTGTTTCCTGATGAATACCCGATGCTTGCTGTTTTTATTATTGACTGCAAACCATTTAAGTTGTTAGATTTTCATCTGTGATATCGATTTGGTATAACTTGAAGTAGAATAGATAGTCAAAAGTGCAAACTTGGTTTTTCGTGGATATAATCCTTAAGTACTACTACTTCATTGTTGTGCACTTGCAGTAGATTATTTAGGATAAAACCTGACACACATCAGAGTAAGAACCTCTTTTACCCAAAGCAATTCCGTAGCAGTCATTGTTATTGCACGATATTCTGCCTCTGCCGAATAGAGAGACACACGAGATTGTTTCTTTGACTTCCATTGAATAGGTGATGAACCAAGCATGACCAAGTAAACAATAATGGCGGGCCTTGTGATCGGACAAGTGTTGAAGTCAGAATCACAGTAGGCGAGTACTTGAAGTGAGTCAACAGTGAAAAGTGGAAACCCTGGACAAGGAGAAGACTTGAGATAACGAATAAGTTGTAAAGTAGCATCCTGATGCTCAATAAGCAATGTTTGCATAAATTGAGCAAGAAGATTAACTATATAAGTGATATCGGGTCTCGTATGTGTTAAGTACACCAAGCGGCCTATCAAACGACAATATGGAGAAGGATCTTCGCACTGTGGACTTGTGGATTAAACAAGATTGTGATTCTAAACAAGAGGAGTTTCGGCCGGTTTGGGCCCCATAAGACCACATTCAACGATGATGTCCAAACAATACTTGCGTTGAGAAAGATGGATCCCTTCTGATCCTTTAGCCACTTCAATACCCAAAAAATATTTAAGAGAACCCAAATCCTTCATCTTGAAACATTCACTCAAATAGCTTTTAAGTTCAGCACAAATGATCATATCATCCACGTAGATGAGCATGTGAAGAATAACCCCATCGACATTGTAGGCAAAGAACAAGTACTCTTTTGTGGACTGTGTGAACCGTAATCCAACAAGGATGCAGAAAGTTTGGAAAACCAAGATCGTGGAGCTTGACGAAGACCATAAATTGACTTCTTAAGCTTACATACTAGGTTAGGATTCGACGTGTAAAAACCTGGAGGATGCTACATGTAAATCTCTTCGTCAATGTCACCATGTAAAAATACATTGTATACATCCATTTGGTGAAGTTCCCAACCCTATACTACAGCGACTTTAAGAAGGAGACGAACAGTTTGCATTTTACTTATTGCATCACACTACTCTTTAAGCTTGACAACTTGCTTATAAAAAACAGGTTCATCCAATATATCCACTGCAACGAGAAAAATCTGATGCGACTTGGAGAACCTGTCACTAGACAAAACATTTGCTAAGGGATAAGTACACATACCTAAAGACGAGAGAGAGGAGCTAGCAGAGAGAGAAAGAGAGAGAGAGAGAGAGAGAGAGAGAGAGAGAGAGAGAGAAAGGATTTATCATCACGAATAGCATAAGTAACATATGGCTCAAGAAGTACCAAAGGTTTCTTGTTGCGTAGACCTCGGCCAAGAGGTTCCGTGCCAAGATCCGGTGAAGCTTGTGTAGAACTCTCGGTCTTAGGTGGCAAAGAAACATAAGATTATGAACTCCCCCGTCTGTAGTAACCAAAGGGACATCAGAAACAACATTATGAAAATCATCAACAACTGATGTTTCCGGAGGTGTAAAAGGAGATGCAACGGTTTCAGGAGTTGATGTAGAAAACAGAAACTCACTTTCTTCAAACACAACATCTTGCGAAGCAAATATTTCTTCGGTTAAAAGATCAAAAACCCACCAACCCTTCTACATGGTAGAATAACCTACAAAGATGCACTTGCGACTTCAAGGTTGAAACTTGTCTTGATTAGCAGATAAATTTTTGGCGTAGCATAAGCTGTCGGACACATGAAGATGGTCATAACTCGGCTATGTAGAGTGGAGAACTTCATATGGCTATTTATTGCCAAGAAGGGGGGGGTCGGTGTTCTATTGATTAGATATGCTGCAGTAAAAACACTTTCTCCCTAAAAATGAATCGGTAAGTGTGCTTGAAAGAGTAATGACCGAGCCATATTCAGAATATGACGATGCTACGTTCCACACGACCATTTTGCTGTGGTGTGTAGAAACAGGAAGTCTGATGTATGATCCCTGTATCACGGAAAAACCCTTTCAAACAAGTAAATTCACTACCATTGTCACTGCGAACTGTTTTAACATCTTTGTTAAATTGTCTCTTTACCATTGTGATAAAAAATTATAAAGTACCTCTGTGACCTCACTTTTGGCGAGAAGCAGATGTGTCTACGGCTCGAGAATGATCATCAACAATAGTGAGAAAATAGTGTGCCCCACAGGAGGAAGCATGACGGTAAGAACCCCAAACATCACAGTGAATTAAAGAGAAACAATCATCCACTTTATTAATACTTTCTGAAAAATGTGTTATGCTTTGCTTAGCTTGTAAACAAACATAACAAAACTCCTTTAAATCACTAACTGAAGAATCAAAACCATCTAAAGTAGAAAAAATCGTAGACAAAACTTTCTTGGATGGATGTCCCAATCGATAATGTCATAGTGTCTTCGACGATTTGGAGACACGATTTGCAGTGACCGCAACTGACCACGAAAGTGAAAACCCCATCTCTCTCTTCACCTGCTCCAATCACCATTTTCGTAGTGCGCTCCTGTAAGAAGCAAAGTTTATTAGTGAATAGAGCAAGAGATATCAAGGTACAAGATAAATCAACAACGTATAAAACTCGAGTAAGAGTGATGTTATCAAGTGCTAAGGACCCTTCTTGCATAACAAACATATGTTTGGCGTTAGGTAAAATAATGATGCTATGAGGAATGTCATAGACATTAGTAAGAAGATCTATATCACCAGTCATGTGGTGAGATGCTCCAGAATCAAGTAAGAAATCAACACAATCAGTTGTACCATACAATTTTTCTTGAGTGGATGGATCGGATTTGAGTAAGTTGATTATTGCAGACCATGTTTCTTTGCTTACTCCCAGAATTTCTAATTGATCCGAGGAATCAGCTGAGACTTGAGCGTTATAAGCATGAGCAGATGAACGACCAAGACCTTGTCCTCGTGAAGACCCTCGACCACGACCGCGAGAAGTATCATTGTGATCAGATGTATCACCGTACTTTTCAATCCACCAGTCTAGTAACCCATGGAGTTGAAAACATGTATCCACATTGTGATTGTTACGACCACAATGCGTGCAAGGACCCAATGAAGGAGCACGTGTAGCTGCAGCGATCGCTTATACTCCACTACGCACGACAAATCCAACATCATCTATATGTTCCTCCTCGCTGTGAGAAATTGTAAGATGTTTTTCTTCCGAGATGATTTCAGAATAGACTTGATCAAGACTAAGGTTGGAATCGTGATTAAAATGACTGAGGAGATTGGTGCGTGTAGTAGCAAAGTGAGAAGCATTAAGACCCATCAGAAATTGACGAATGCGCTCTTGATCCTGTCGTTGAGTGTGTTTCAACATCTGCGGACAAGTAGGATTGGTACAACAACATTGTAGAATCAGTTCGTAGTCATCAAATCATCCCAGACGACTTTCAATTTGCCGAAATAAGCAGCTACCTCTAAGCCTTCTTGAGTAAACTTAGAAAAAGAAGTCTTCAATTCATGTACATGTGATGCATTACCAATTAAGTAACGTGTTTTAAGAGTATCTCAGAGTAGCTTAGCACTTTCGATAAAAGAGATTGCCTTTTGAACCTGAGGATCGAGACTTGCATATAACCAACTAACAAGCATCAAGTTAGTTTAAGTCCATTGTTGCAATTCCAGAGAATCACTTGCTGGTTTTATTAGAGAATTCAATAAATAATAATTTGTGCTTAGCTTGGAGATTGCTGCGAGCTATCTTTGCCCATTTCTCATAGTTGTTGGCACCGGTAAGGAGAAACAGAGTTAAGACATGATGAGGATGATTCGAAGTAAAGAGATAGTAAGGAGAGGAGGTGATGTCTGACACAATTTGTAGTGAAGGAGACACAATCGTAGTAGAATAAAGGAAGTTGAGAAAGTTTGTTGAAGAAAATTGATATCGATAGAAGAAGCAAAGAGGGGAGTGGCAAAATTAGAGAAAATTAGGGTTGTAGGATCTTTGCTCTATACCATGTGAATTCTAGGTTTTAGAATATAATTGCTCAACATTTATTGATGTTACATAAAAAGTTTATATAGTACAAGGGAAAGTTATAATCGAAAATACATGTTTAGATATTAACAAATCTATATCCCTAATAAAAGACGAAGAGTTTGGAGATATAGATGATAATCATGTTGGAATTAACATTAATGGTCTGAAATCTGTTATCTCTACTCCTGCTGGTTACTATGATGATAAAGATGGAAAGTTCAACAAACTTTCCTTAATAAGCGGAAAGGTGATGCGGTTTTCATTCGGTTATAGTCATCCTGATAAAAAGCTCAATGTTACCTTGTGCCCTGCTGATATGAGGGTTCTGCCAGTGAAACTGCTTTTGTCTTTAAACCAAGATCTATTGTCATATTTTTTGGAGGAGACGTATGTTGGCTTCACGGTATCAACCAGATCCATTGGAGCAATTCATTATATGTTAGGTGTGTATCCTTATCTAGAAGCTACGATTCCACTAATGGATTTCTTCACAATCCCAATACTTCCTCCATATCCGACAAAACGATATTACAAAACAAGAATGATTTTAGTGGTCTGCTAAATGTTGGCCATGATTGTTGTTATTTGTGCCTCGTGGAGCGGTTCAATTTTCTATTTAAGGCATAAAAAGGCTAAAGAGGTTCTTGAGGAATGGGAGATTCAATACGGACCTCATAAGTTTACTAATAAGGAGCTTTACAATGACACAAAGGGTTTCAAGGAGAAACAATTTCTTGGGAAAGGAGGTTTTGGTCAAGTCTATAGAGGAAATCTTCCGGGTTTGGAAGCTGATATCACTGTGAAACGGACTTTTCATGATTTAAGACAAGGGATGAGTGAGTTTTTAGCTCAGATATCAACCATTGGTCGTCTGAGGCATCCAAATCTAGTCAGACTTTTGGGATATTGCAGGCATGGAGAGCATCTTTACTTGGTTTATGACTTCATGCCTAATGGAAGCCTTAACAATTATTTAAGTCGTAATAAGAATAAAGAACGGCTTACTTAAGAACACCGTTTCAAGATCATCAAAGATGTAGAATGTGCTCTACTACACCAGCATCAAGAATGGGTAAAAGTCATCATTCATCGAGATATCAAACGAGCTAATATTTTACTTGAATATGAAATGAATGCAAGGCTTGGGGACTTTGGACTGGCAAAGTTGTATGATTAAGAATTTGATCCTCAGACATCAAGAGTAGCAGGAAAATTAGGATATATCGCACCTGAGTTTCTAAGAATAGGAAGAGCAACCATTATAAATGTATGCACGAGGACAAAACTAAACTTGATAGGAAAGCACCGATCTAAACGCTTGATTTGTTTTATTGATATAAAATTTTCTTCAAAAGTCTTATACCTGTTAGTTACAACACTTACCAACACAAAACGAAAGCTTTAACACTCACCTTAAAACTAAGGCTTATACAACGTTTTTCTCTCTTAACCTTAGACTAGCAGACTCCCCCAAAAGCTCTAGAGTGTTAGTCGCCACTAAACACAGCTTCAGCCCTTTTATACCACAAAACCTAAATCTAGAATCTTTTCAAATCCCTCAGAAATAGAAAAATCTCAAGTTATGGTAGTTTCCATTTTTTGCTTGACAGAGATCTGTTGAGTTCGCCAACATTTCTTTGTCTCGATTTTATACTTGATCAGCAAGTCTTCGTTCCAGCTCATCTTTCAACTTAGTCTTGTTTTTCCAGCTTTGTCTCTGACTTGAAATCCACGCATCTTCAATCTCCCCCTTTTTAGCTCAGTTTGATAGTCAAACACTCCATGTACTTGTCACACCATCATAGACAGAAAAGCAAAACAGACAGGACAAAGAGATTTCTCCAATACATGCAAACACCTTTAACAGTAAGATGTTCGAAACATAAAAGGTTCTAAGAGAGTCAAAATACACTATTCCCTATTACAATTGAATGTTGTAATCAAAATACAGTTTTAGTAGCAACAACAGAAAAGTGACAAAAAGCCCATAAGAAGAATTTTTTAGCCAAAAGAAAAATTTTAACTAAAACTTATGGGCTCCCCCATGATATCAGGCATCAGACTTTGAGTCATCTCCTCCTATTTGATAGCATAACTGAGTTAAAAACAACACATTCTGTTTTGAAAGGAGGTTCAAGGGTAAAGACACTTACCTGGTACAAGCAGGGATTCCAACAGCTAAATCGCCTGTCTTATCACCAGCTGTGTGTGCGCAGCCGAAGGTCTTGTGCTAGTCTTAGAGGTTTAACCTTCTTGACAAGCTTTCTTCTTGATAGCTGAAGGTTATGTGCTATAAGCTTTCTTTTTTTCTTTTGCAACAGCTTTCTTGACAGGCTTCCGTGGTCGAGGTAGCTTAAATTCACCTTCTTTCTTTATAGGAATTAGATGTTGTTTGGAGAGCAAGTTGCACAATAGGCTTGGATAGGGAAACTAGAACTTAGATTCATGATTCTGAGCCACATCCAGAACATGATCAAATACGATTTTTTCAAAATTAAATGGCAATCCATTTAGAAACATATATAAGATCCTTGCACGACTTTTGTTGCCATAAGACTCATTGTTTGTGGGATGCCAATTTCGACAGCATATCTTGTAAATATTCCTGAAATTTGGAATGAATGATGAAGAGAGAATACCCTTCCAGGTTGTGACTGCATCATGAGTAAAGTAGGCAGCAATTGCAACATCGGAGACATGACTCATCTTTTCCTGAGTAGTCGAATCGTCTTGGTCCAGCAAATCAAATAATGGATTAACCAGTGAGGGAGAGAACTCAAACTCAACTCCCTGTAGTTGAACCTTCGCCTATTTTTCTGTGGTAGGTGCAGATGGCAGAGTAGCAAAGAGAAAACATCAGTCACAGTACGCATCAATTTGGCAGTTTCCACGATATCTTTAATCATCTCTTCTTGGGTTGTGACTCTGATGAGTGTCCGACAAGATAAGAAATCGATGAGAGCATTGACTTCATGATTGGTTGAAGATTGCACAGATTTCATCTCTGGTTTCTGGTTATTTGATGGAAGCATGGTTTAGACTTATGAGAGGGAGAGACGATCACAATCTTCAAGGAATATAGAAACCGTAGGCTTAATATTTCCTCCAAATAGAACCTTTCAAATTCCTCATTAGTTGGGTCTATTAGTTAGCCCACACTCGGTTACTATTAACTCACTTAAACAAAACAGATCAAAGCAAACACACGACCATGACAGGCAAAACATAGACAGGAAAAATTTTATGAAAAAGATTAATTCAAGAATTTAGAGAACTAATTGATTGACCCAAGTCAAAATCAGACCATGTGAATCTTGTCAGATTAGACTTTTATTTCCCTTGCACACAAACTTAAACATATCTAAACATTACCTGTGGAGATTTTCACAGAGACTTGTGCAATGAGCCGACAGAAAGACAGGACTTACAGACAAGTCGTTGCACAGTCATCATCACAAGTGTATACCATATAAATGGTTGGCTCTTGTGGCTAGTCTTTCACTAGGCATACCTTTGTTATGTGTTTTAAGTGATATCCATGTCTTGTCACTAAGTCACAGGCAGCTGAAATTTCCTTTGGAGAGACAGCTAGCTGTGTATCCTTCTCATTCACTTCCTCGCTTTTTTTTCTTTTTTATTTATTTAAGGAGTACACACATCACAGTGAACAGATCATTGCTTGAAGTTTTGCTTGAGCTCACTGTTCAATAGACAGAACATGAATATCACTTGACTTCTCAATTCAATGTTCGTCTCACAAGTCATTGTGTCATGATACAGTACAATGTTGTATCAGAGATATCACTTGACTTCTGAGTCAACTGATACAGTTGCTCTCCTCAGCTCTTTAACCTCCTGTTTCACAGTAACATTTCTCCAAATATACAACTGACCCATAACAGCATGACAGGCAGCTGTTTTCCACAGTGTGTAGAACCAAGTATATACCATCAACTTTCAAAGTAGGCTGCACAACACAATTCTTATCCTGTCCCTGTCAACACCTTACACACTCGAATGTGACAGTTAGATCTCACAAATACCAATATTAAATCTTAATTGAATAAAACGATTAAAATCTAATGGTTTTGTGAAAATATCAGCTAGTTGAAATTCAATGTTCACATGATCGATGATGACTAGTTTCTCCTAAACTATTTCTCGAATGAAATGATGTCTAATCATGATATGCTTAGTTTGAGAATGCAAGATAGGATTCTTAGCATTATTTATGGCACTTTGATTATCACAATGAATAAGTAAAGGTTCAGAGGGAGTACCATAGTCATCAGCCATATGTTTCATCCATAGAATTTGTGTACAACAGCTACCAAAAGCAATATTATCAGCTTCGGTTATGGATAGAGAGACACTATTCTGCATCTTTCTTAGCCATGAGATCATATTGTTTCCCATAAAGAAACAGCCTCCACTAGTGCTTCTTTTGTCATTCAACAAACTTTCACAATCGGCATCACAATATCCAACCACACTGTTGTTGGTGTCTTTGGTGAAGTAGATACCCAACCCGGTTGTATTTTCACATACTTGATAATCCGCTTCACTGCCAAAAAATGTGACTTCTTAGGTTTGGCTTGATAACGAGCATAGACCCCTACATCATAGCATAAATCCGAACGACTAGCTGTCAAATATAGCAAACTCCATATCATACTCCTGTAGATTTTCTCATCCACTGGTTCACTTGTTTCGTCTTTTGACAACTTCTTTGTGGTAGCCATAGAAGTTCCAGATCCCTTGCTTGATGATAGACCAAACCTTTCTACCAGATTCTTAGCATATGTACTTTGTGTTACACAAAATTCCATCATATGTATGTTTCACATGTGGGCCCAAAAAATAGCTTAGTTCACCACACATTCTCATCTCAAATTCTTGAGTCATGACCTTAACAACGTTGTCAACCATATTCTGATTTGTGGAACCAAACACAATGTCATCCACATAAATCTGTACCACCATGAATTCTGCCTCTAAATTTTTGATAAACAGTGTCTTGTCAACACTTCCACGTGAGTATCCATTTTTTGTCAGAAATGTAGCCAGCCTCTCGTACCAAGCTCTTGGAGCCTGTTTCAACCCATACAAGGCTTTGTGAAGCTTGTACACATACTCAGGATGTTCTGGATCTTCAAATCCTTTCAGTTATTCAACATAAACTTCTTCTTGTAACCAGCCATTCAAGAAGGTGCTTTTATCATCCATTTGATATAACTTGAATTTATGCTTGCAGGCCATCCCCAACAAGAATCTGATTGATTCGGGTCGTGCCACATGTGCAAAAGTTTCATCAAAATCGATTCCTTCTACTTGTGTATACCCTTGTGCGACTAGATGGGTTTTGTTGCGTAATACATTGCCATTCTCATCAATCTTATTCTTGAAAATCCACTTGGTGCCAATGACATTCGCATCTTTAGGACATGGCATTAATTTCCATACATTTAGTCTCCAGAATTTGCCTATCTCTTCTTGCATTGACTCAATCCAAAATTCATCCAGAAGTACTTCTTTATGGCTTCTAGGTTCCACAGAGGACACAAAACTGGAAAATTGAATAAGCTTTGTATCCTTTCTCCCCCCCCCCACGAGTTGTTTAAAGTTAATCTATTTTCCTCTCATGATCCTTCCACTGTGTAGTTCTCCAATCACATCTTTCTGAGAGTGGTTTCTATGAACTTCTATGTTAGTTTGTGGTTGATCAAGAATCAGTGTTTGATGTTGTGAAACAGAGGTCTGTTGTTCTTGATCGTTTGAAGCTGTGGGAATGATTTCTACTAACTGTGAAGATAAGTCATCAAACACCACATTTACAATTTCCTGAACTACCAATGTTCATTTGTTGTAGACACGAAATGTTGTGCTTGTCCCTGAGTATCCGAGAAACATGTCGGTGTCGCTTTTTGAGTCAAACTTCCCAAGTTGATTTTTGTCATTAAGGATATAGCAAACACATCCGAACACGTGAAAATAGCTGACACTTGGTGGTTTACCTTTCTAGAGCTTGTATGGAGTCTTGTTTATTCCTTTCTGAACATACACCTTGTTGGTGATGTAACATGCTGTGTTAACAGCTTCTGCCTAAAAGTGTTTGGCTACCCCATTTCCATGTAATATGGCTCTCGCCATTTCTTGCAAAGTTCTGTTCTTCCTTTCGACAACACCATTCTATTGAGGAGTGTGGGGAGCTGAATATGTGTGAGCAATACCTTGGTTTCCACAGAACTGATCAAACATAGTGTTCTGAAACTCTCCACCATGATCACTTCGGATGGACTTGATCCCATCACGCTCATTTTTAAGTTGTAGAGCTAGAATTTTAAAGTTGTCAAGAGTTTCGTTCTTTTATCTTAGAAACCTTACCCATGTATACCGTGAGAAGTCATCAACCATTACCAGAATTTATATTTTTCCACCCAGACTCGCAACTTGAATCGACCCCATGAGGTCCATGTGAACCAATTCTAGAGGTGCTATAGATTTTACATCTGCGATATATCAGTGTTGAGTTTTTACTTGCTTCGCCATGCTACATGGACCACACACAAACTCTTTAGTACCTTGAAATTTAGGTAATCCTCATATAACTTCTTGATTTGCAAGCTTGACCATTGTCCGATAATTTATATGGCCTAAGCGTTGACGCCACAATTTTCCTTCATTTTCTGGTATAGCGGTCATACACTTATTGTCTGGTATCCACATGTAGCAGTCATTTTCTGATCTAACTCCTTCGAGAACAACTATTCCCTGTGTGTTATGTGCCTTACATCCAATTTTCGTGAATGTTACATCAAGTTCCATATCACACAACTGACTGATGCTTACCAGATTTGCCTTCAAACCATCAACAAAGTAAACACTATTTAGTCTTTTTTGTGATGGTCTATCCATATCTCTTTTTCCTTTAAGTTCTCCTTTTGCTCCACCCCCAAAGGTAACCTTCCCACCTGAAACGTTTTCAAAGTTCAACAGATTTTCTTCCTTTTTTGTCATATGTAGTGAACATCCACTGTTAAAGTACCAACAATATGTCCCTGATTCACTGTGATGTCTGTCTGCTGTGTAAGCTACTTGGCAGTACAAATCCAGTTTCTTGACCCATATTCTGTCAGAATACTAATTGTCCCTATAGAACTTCTGTTGATTCATGATCCTATAAAGACGCCTTTGAAATCTGTAGCATTGAGCTTTAATGTGACCATATTTTCCACAGTACCAGCACTCTAGAAGATAATTCCAATACTCTTGTCATACTCTTCGTACCACTGATGTCGACTATACTGCGGTTGCTGACCAAATTACTGTTGTTGTCCTACCCGTTGTTGCTGACAAAACCATTGTTGCCTACTAAACTGCTATTTCAGACTAAAACGCTCCTGCTGACCAAAACCCGGAGATGTCTTCTGAACTAGTTTCTTGAATCTTTGTTGAGCTGATGACGCCTGATTGCTGTCTATTGCTTTGATAAAAACAATATTAGATGTTGTGTTCTCCGCACCACAATAGCCTAAGCCCCATTTTGCCTTATCAGTTCTTCCAAACTGCAAATTTTGTCGAGATCCTTTATTCCCTTAGACAACATTTTAATGTTCTTGAGTTGTTCAGCAGGTGACTCTCCAGCTCTCTATTCTTAGCTCTTTCAGACTCAAGCTTTGTATCTGGATTCTAAACTTTGTCAGCACAGAGCCTTGTTCTCGTTCATCAGATTACTGTTTTTCTCTTTTAGCTCAACAAGATTTTAACAAACGATTTCATCAGCAGGTGACAAGCCCAGATCATCCTCATCTTCCGAATCCTTTTCAGTATCAGAACCAAGACCACATTGACCTACAGATGTCTGACCTTCTTCCTCTATTTCAGCTACCACACCTCTGTCCTCAGAGATCTCTACAACACCAATATTAGCCATATACGACTCCAGATCATTGTTTTTGTCCTCATCATCTGTGTCACTTTCGCTCCATCTTATTATAGTAGTATTCTCCTTTCGTTTGAACGTGCCTACACACTCAGACTTCATATGACAATACCCTTGACACTCTAAACACCTGAGAGTCATTTTTCTCCTGACAGTTGGGCAATCTGCTTTAAAGTGCCCAAAACCTTGACACTCAATACATTGTTTGTCAGAAATTTGTTGATCTTTATCAGAATTTTGTCTGGCTGTTTCTGTCCCCTTTCAAATTTACTGAGATACTTTTCTCACAATCAAACCTACTTGATCCTCAAGATCAGTTGTCTATGGTTTTGTTTCTTCTTTAGCTAATAGGGCAATTCCTTTCCATGGTGCGGTTCAACACCTTTGCTGAGTTGGATCTCATAACCCTGCATCATACCAACAACATGGGCAAAACTCATGTTGTCGGAGTTTTGCGTCACATCAAGAGTAGATCGGTGCCCATGAAATTTTGAAGGAAGACAGCGCAAGAATTTCGTAATAAGTTTCTTATCTTTGTAGGTTTTTCCCAAGACTAGAGCTTCATGAGCTAGAGTGTTGAGCTTACTGCTGAAAGCTTGTATCGACTCGTGCTCATCCATTGTGAGAGCTTCAAAACGAGTGGCTAGCATAATAATTCTAGTTTGCTTCACACTAGAGGTTCCTTCAAATGATACTTGCAGTATGTCCCAAGTGTCTTGTATGGTTGTACATCCTTGTACTTGATTGAATTAATTTGGGGCTAGAGTAGTGAAGATTGCCGACAGAGCCTTGGAGTTGTACTTTGACTCAACTTTCTCTTTGGCTGTCCAACTCTTCCTTGGTTTAGGAACAAACTCATCACCATTTTTAACGGTTAGTGGTGCCATCCATCTTCAACAGCTCCCCAAGATTTTTCGTCAATCCCTTTGATGATCTGTTTCATCTGAACTTTCCAGTGACCATAGTTGTTTGGATCCAGAACCAAAGGCTCATGAACTGTCAGGAACTGTTGTTTGCCCTCCATACTCTCTGCAAGACCACCCTTGATTTGGTTAGGTGAATGGCTCTGATACCAATTATAAATGTATGCACGAGGACAAAACTAAACTTGATCAGAAAGTGTCGATCCAAACGTTTGATTCATTTTATTGATATAAATTTTTCTTCAAAAGTCTTATACATGTCAATTACAACACTTACCAACACAAAATGAAAGCTTTAACACTCACCCCAAAAAATAAGGCTTATACAATGTTTTTCTCTCTTAACCTTAGACTAGCAGACTCTCCCAAAAGCTCTAGAGTGTTAACCGCCACTAAACACACCTTCGGCCCTTTTATACCACGAAACCTAAACCTAGAATCTTTCCAAATCCCTCAGAAATGAAAAACTCTCAAGTTATGGTAGTTTCCATTTTTTGCTTGATAGAGATCTGTCGAGTTCGCCAACATCTCTCTGTCTCGATTTCATACTTGCTCAGCAAGTATTCATTCCAGCTCATCTTTCAACTTGGTCTTGTTTTTCCCGCTTTGTCTCTGATTTGAAATCCACACATCTTCAACCACAAGTACTGATGTTTACGCCTTTGGATTGGCTATGCTTGAAGTAGTTTGTGGTAGAAGGCTGATTGAGCGACGTACTGTGGAAAATGAAGAAGTTCTTGTGGATTGGATCTTAGAGCTTTGGGAAAATGGGAAAATTTTTGATGCAAGTGAAGAAAATATTCGTCAAGAACAAAACAGGAGAGAAATTGATCTTGTTTTGAAGCTCAGTATGTTGTGTTCGCATCAATCTGGATCGATTAGACCGAACAAAAGTGCAATTATACGGATCTTGAATGGCACTTTACAGCTTCCGGACAATCTTCTTGATCTTGTAAGGGCTGAGAGCTTGAAAGCAATGCATGAGCCATCAATGGAAGTACTACTTG
Source organism: Lepidium africanum (assembly GCA_900406405.1). Taxonomy (NCBI): domain Eukaryota; kingdom Viridiplantae; phylum Streptophyta; class Magnoliopsida; order Brassicales; family Brassicaceae; genus Lepidium; species Lepidium africanum. The sequence continues at coordinate 21,471 of OVAX01003010.1, forward strand.
ATGTGAATTCATTTGCTACATTACCGTTTACAAATTCTTTCATCTCCCATGGACGTTGAAACCAGATAAAGTATTAGTTCATTGAAACAGATAGCGATTCGAATCAGTATGTATATATATATTGTATTATTTTTTAAAAAAATAGTTAAACGCTTATAATTACTATGTTTTTAATTAGAAAAAGGTGACACAAAAGCTAAATCTGAATTTAAAATTAGATTTATCCCTGTGCAAATGTTTTTAAAATATTAATTTGGAGGTATACGAGAAAAATATCCAAAAAAATTATGCAATTAGAGCTTTTGATCCATTTTTTGTTTCAAGTAAAACACGAAAAATATTAAATCAATAAAAAGCAAGAAACTAAACATTAAATCACTAAGTTTGGCTTGGTTAAATATGATGTTAACCTTCCTAATATATTATTTAATTTGACTTTTTGAACAATTAGATTAACAAAGATTCGAGATCAATAACACAAATCTTTTAATCATATTATGCAGACTACGTAGAAATTTGATCATTTCCGCTGAGTTAGTTTTTATTTAACTTGAAAAGAACTTCTCAAATTATATATTTTCTTATAATTGTATGGCTTTTTCATTCAATGAGAAAAAGACATACATTTGATTATTAACAACACGTAAACATTGGAAAGATCATTCATTTTAGAGTTTGATGCGACGGTTGTATGCTAAGCTTTCCAACACATGTAATTTTATTATGACATTTTCAGCATAGTTTTCATTTAACTTGAAAGGAGCTTCACAAATAATACTTTTCTATTTTTGTTTTTTTTGTTAAATAATACTTGTCTTATTACTTGACCGTTGTTAGTGATTAAGGAAGGAAAACTAAACATGAGAGTTGAAAAAGAAAAGAAAATGACAAAATCTTGATTATTAACAACACATAGCCATTTGACTGCTATTCATATTTGAGTTCATCTTCTGCGAGTGTCCTTTTCGACTCTTTCTTTATCTGAAGAAACCAGAAACGATAGTTTCTCTGTCATGTAATGTTCTGTGAAACTTCGATGGTGGAAAAATATGTTTGTTTGATTATTGCTTCTTATGCTTTTCACATTATTGATATTGATAGTGTTCTAGAACGTGGTCTATGTGCATGTACGAACTCTCGATTATATAGTGTTCAAAGAATTTGGATGTATAATAGTGTTCAAAGCAAAAATCAGAGTATGTCTGGTGAACTCAAAGTCTTGCAAATAGTTCTTGTTCTGTTCTTTACTCTGTTCTCATTTACTTATTACTCCAATGGCTCCTTTATACTGGAGGGATCTGCTGCTTTCAGCTACAGAGGTATTACTTTAACGAACACCACGAAGTATTCCTACGGTAGAGCTTTCTACGACTTACCCCTTCCCATCATGAACCAGTCTTTTTCGGAATCATCCCTGAGAATAAGCAGCAAGGCTCACACGGTATGGCTTGCGTTCTCTCTTCTACAAAAGGCCTTCCCGGAGCTTCCTCCTATCAGTACCTTGGATTATTCAACGAAACAAACAACGGCAATACCTCAAATCACATGATAGCTATTGAGTTGGATATACACAAAGACGAAGAGTTTGAAGATATTGATGATAATCATGTTGGGATTAACATTAATGGCTTGAAATCTGTTGCATCTGCTTCTGCTGGTTACTGGGATGATGGAGATGGAAAATTTAAAAACCTTTCATTAATCAGCGGAAAGGTAATGCGGCTTTCGTTTAATTATAGTCAACCTGATAAACAGCTCAATGTTACTTTGAGCCCTGCTGATATGAGATTTCCGCCACGACAACCGCTTTTGTCTTCAAACCAAGATCCATCGCCATACTTTTTGGAGGATATGTATGTTGGCTTCACGGCATCGACCGGATCAGTTGGAGCACTTCATTATATGATGGGTGTGTACCCACGTGTAGAAGCCAAGGAAGTATGGGGATTGGATTTTATCACAATCCCAATACTTCCTCCATATCCGAAGAAATCATCCGACAAAACAAGGACGATTTTAGTGGTTTTCTTAACATTGGCCGTGGTTGCTGCACTTTTCGCCTGGGGGAGCGGTTCAAAAAGGTTAGAGAGGTTCTTGAGTGTTGGATAAGCTTTAATATCTTGGAGCTCAAGATATCTCTAAAAAAAAGGAAGTTTAGAGAAGAAGATAAGCTCA
>OVAX01003011.1:0-23633 GCA_900406405.1 Lepidium africanum
CAGCACACTTATATATATATATATATATAATATATATTTCCACTAGGAGGAAATACAACACGACTCTGATCCAATCTTGAAGCAGAAGCAGCTGCCTTAACCTGGGCAATGAGTTGTGTTGATAACTTGGTGTAGAATTACGTACTGAATTGCTTATTGAATTGATTTGTATTATCGATCTTTTTTTGTAAGTATTACATTATATAGGGAATGTTATACTTTGTCCCTAAGACATTAAGCTTAGTCTCCAAGTCTTTAAACTTACTCCCCAAGATATCTGTTTAATATTACAATATTAGTCCTAAAATTACAACATTGATCCCTATAGATTTTGTGGCTCACATGACTTGGTGATCAAGATACACATCTTGCTCCCCAAGATATCTCCAATACTCCCCCGCACGACAAAAGTAGGAAGCAAAACACGAAATCCGAAATCACAAAGCAGAACACCTTTGGCGTGGACGTCAAGGACAGACAAACCATGTCAGTTGACTCTGGGTAAAAACTTCAATTTGGAGAGAGATGAAACGTTCAACTCGTCTTTGATCTAGAATACATCTAGTGGGCGCAACTGCAACTCCATAAACAATTGTCTTTATGTTGGACAATCCATAAACCGGACTAAAAATTTTGACCTAAAAACGTGCGTTCTACTAGAACTCCCCCATAATCAAGATATCCCAAACTAAAGAATAAAAATAAAAATTCTAAAAAATTCTAAACTTTAGAATAATTTCAGATAACATAAAATTAATGTGAAAACCCACCTGAAGAAAGATAATAATTTCTGAGAAACCTTAGCAAACCTTTTCATTGTAGAAGCACTAAACTAAATCCTTGCACCAACATCAAAATAAATTAAAAATAAAAACTTATAAAACCAAAAGGAAAACATGAAACAACTTTTATTTTTAGGCAAAACCCTTTTAAAATTGTGGCTTCAGATCATCATCTGGATCGTTGGACTCTTCAACACCGTCTTCTTCCATGATTTTTTTTAAGATGAGAAAAAAGATATTGTTGTTGCGGAAGCTTTAGAAACGATCTACAAAAATCGTTGACTCTGATACCATGTAGAATTATGTACTAAATTGCTTATTAAATTGATTTGTGTTATCGATCTTTTTTTGTAAGTGTTACATTATATAGGGAATGCTAGACTTTGTCCCCAAGACATTAAGCTTAGTCCCCAAGTCTTTAAACTTATGTACACGAGTAAATGTTTAAACGTTTCACCAAATTTATTACAACTGAAACTATTATGGGTTAGGCATTGATGGAACTACTACAACCATTTTTATAGCATTTGAGGATAATTTGTCGTTATCACATATGATATATGTGATAATTTGCTCAGTTTCCATTCATATTTTACATAATTTTTGATTATTACATCTCCATTTCAGTATAGTCTTACACTTCTTTTATATTTTAGAATACTAGGAGTATCGAATCGTATTTTTGAGTCTTTCTAGATAATTTTGGAGCTACTGTGGAGATTTGAGACTTGGAGATGGGTGTGGAAGCAAACATAATGGAGCAAAGATGCATGAAACCAATGAAAGATGTGTTGTCTTCCGAATGAAGAAACATGAGTCAAGTGCGAGCTGAAACAAACGCAGATAGAATCAAGTCTGTATCAATGTGCGATTGATGAATTGAATTGGTCTTCTGATTGAGTCAGGACAGGTTCAAGTTCATACAGTGTTGCTATGTGCATTGTGCGTATCTCTACTTTGGGAAAAAAAAACTAAACTAATTTTGAAATCATTAAAAACATTTAGATAGAATCATGATCACTATTCAAATCTACAAAATAAAAATTTACAATACCAAATTACATTCTTGAAAAATATAAAAATAATTTATTGGAAATTATGGATTTTTTAATTAGTTTATATTCAAATTAAACCGATTGAAATTTGGCCACCACCACCACAATAGTGACGGTGAAGAAGAGCTCCAAACTTTCCGGAGTTTTCCATTGAACCTTTCTTCTGAGAGACGAAGAAATCTAGCGATTATGTTTCACGTTGCTGCCAAGTGTTCAAGAGCAGCTGCTGCAACGATCCGTGGCCGCACGATTTCCGGTAGAGGAAGCTTTGTTCGATATTCGACACCACTGAGATTCATTCACGGTGAAATCAGTGTTCCAAACACGAATCATGTTGCTATTCAGATGGTTAATTACGCTCTTTCTCATGCTAGGTCTCAGAATTCAGGTTATTCCCTTCTCTATAGTAATCAAAGCCCTTAAACCCTTGTTTCTGTCTAATTTTCTGATTCTGAATTTGTAGATGAATCTTATGCTCAAGGGATGTTAGTTCTTGAACAATGTCTCGGGAATCAACTGGATGATAATCAAGTTGCTCAAGATTCGAGAGCAACAGTTTTGCTTGCCATGTCTGATTTATCATATGAAAGGTTTCATCTATTTTCCCATTTTCTATCTCGTTTTGTCTTTTAATTGGATAGGTTAAGATTTAGAGAACGTTTATTGTTTTGGAATGCTATGTTTATAGTGGAAACAGTAGTGAGGCTATTGAACATCTCAAGCAAGTTATGAATCTGACATTCTCATCATTGGCTATCAGAGGTTTTTGTTGTGAACTGGTTCTTTGGCTATGTGATTTTAGAGTTATTGAGTGTTTTTTTGTGTCTGAAACTTTCCTTTGTTGTGCAGTTGTTGCTGTGGAAGCCCTTGTTGGTCTTCTGATTGAGTCAGGACAGGTTCAAGTTTCAACAGTCTTGCTATGTGTATATCTCTACATTTAGGAACTTCTATAGAAATCTGATTATGTATTTTCCTGTTTAGGATGACACTTCATTAAATGTTGCTGAACAATTTCTACAATTGGTTAAAGAGAAAGGCCATGAGAATCAAGACGTGGTTGTTACAGCTGAAGCAATCAAAGGCCTCGCTGAGCTAGTGAAAGGAAGTCTCAAATCCGGTAAGGGAACCTGTCTCATTTTTCTTCTCTGTATTTTTTATCTCACATTATGTCCTTAGTTTGTGTATAAGCTTAACTGTAAGGTTTCTTTGTGCAGCCAAATCTTTATATCGAGGACTTGAGAATCATGGAAGCTGCGAAGGTACACACTAGTCTTTTTCTTTTAATCTGGAGCTAGCCTATCTATGTATGATGAAACCTGATTTTTGAGGACCTCTTAATGACTACACAAAAATAGGCAACATTGCACTTTCTTATGGTGAATTCTTGCACGCTACTGGAAACTTTGAAATGGCAAAGAAGATGTATCAAAAGGCAATTCAAGGAGTGGCAGACACCAAAACATCTATGTGTTCTTGTAACATGAATTTGAAGGCAGTTTCGTTGGCAGCCACAGTTGCCCTGGGTCAGCTCGAGTCACACATTGGGTAGGCTTTGAGTTTGTGCATACAAGTCCTAGTGTGAATTTTTTGGTCATATCATTGATCCCTGTTTGTGTTTGGCTTTGCTTTTGTTAGAAACTTTGGTGTTGCGGAGGAGACACTTACACGCGCATTGACAATGGCTGAGGAACATTATGGTACTGTGTGGCATAGTTTGTTTTGGCCATGGATACTCAGTAATTAAAGCACCAAACTAACGGATTCTGCACTTTCTTCATGCTTAATTCAATCAGGAGGTAATCATCCTAAGGTTGGTGTGGTTTTAACCGCTGTAGCTTTGATGTATGGAAACAAAGCAAAGCAAGAACGCTCTAGTTCTATCCTGATTCAAGAGGTCAGAAACACGTTTCTTTACACTCAAAAGCATGTCCTTCTCTTAACACCTTTTCTTATTCATCTCAGGGCCTCTTCAGAAAAGCATTGGAGCTTATGAAAGCACCTCCACTGGATTCAGAAGGTATTTATACTTATAAACAATTACTTTGCAGGTTATCGAGATAAAGACAATTAACCTCACCAATTTTTCTATATTCTTTAGGAATATTAAACATTGAAAGTCAAGACGTGATAGCTCTAGCAAGAGGTTAGATTTAGTTCGATTTTGCTTTCAAACCGAAACGATTGCTAAGCTTATCTAAAAGGGCTGATTGAATCTATTGAATGCGCAGGCGGGTATGCAGAGTTACTACTGATTCAAGAAAACAGGAAAAACGAAGGAGAGAAAATGAAATCATGGGCTGAATCTGCGTGGAGAAACAAACGCATTTCTCTTTCAAAAGCATTAACTCTCTCAGAGCCATTAACAAAAGCAGTAATCATAGATGCTCGCACCACTCGTGTCCTTTAAACCCCTTAACAATACTTGTTGTGAACACAAACCTCAAAGAAGATTCATAACAAATATTACGTTTTGATGTATAATTAATAAACTTGTAAACAACATGTTTTGCTTTTGTGTGTAGAGAATAACACACATTACAGAGGAAGATCAAGTCCTTTCCCAATCTCTACACCGATAATTTCCAGTATTCCCTTGTTCAGAATCTGCAAAACAAAACAATGCTGTTATATTGTAATTGCCTCAATGTCAAAATCCTTTACTCCAAAAGGATTCAATCTGAAACTCACTAGTTCGACAATGAAAGTTCCAATAAGACCAATCATACAAGCTCTTGAGTTCCATATCTCAGCTGTTGAAGTGAATCCTAGAAACGCAGGTACAAATTTGGGTTCTACTTTTGGAACTATCACCTACAAAACAACGATTTATGATTAATAGTGAAATCTTGATATGGTTTAAGAAAAGGTTTAACGAATTTATTTACTCCTTCAGGTCGTTTTGCGGCTCGGACAACAAGAGATTGGTTCTTCCGACTGAAACAGAGTTTCCGGCTTTGACCATGAGTATGCGTCGATAAGGTCGATAAAGGATGAAAGAGAGATGACGTTAACGACACCGAGCTCATTTTTATTTTATTTGATTTTCCCAAAGGAAATTACGAGATTTCTTTCTTTTTTGTCCAATCTTCTTTATCTACAGAACTGAGCTTGTGGATATATTTAGTTTGGTATTGTGTTCCATTCATCTTCTGCCACGTGTTGCTCTTACTATCAGAATATGTTGGCTTGTTTTATTTTATAATTATTTTTTTTTGGTTTAGGCATAAAAAATAATTTGGGCTGATCTTTGATATATTAATAAGTAATAACCAACTAGGTGGGGGATAAATATTATAAACAAAATTTTTTAAAACATAAAATGTAATATAATCAATTTTATAAAAACACTATATTATATATTTGTTTTTATTAACTTTACATTTAACAAATTGTATTATACATATGATTAAGCTATGAAAACTTTTTTAGGTATTAAAATATTATTAGTGTAATCTTTTGGTAATTAACATAATACATATATCATACTGATTTTTATTTACGTAAACATGTGAATTTTAAATTAGTTTTATAAGTTTTTGTGAGTTTAACACAAAATTATAAACCAACATTTTAATATTTTGTATATTATTTTGTTTTAAAAAGTAAACAGTGAAATAATGTTTATGTAAGCACGTTGATAATAGTTTTTTATATAGTTTTGTTAGAACATTTTCTTTTAAAATAACATATAAATATTTTTTATTAAAATTTGATATGTAATAACAAACACAAACATCATCCGTAAAATAATACAAATTTACATATATAAATAATAGAGGTTTCAAATATATTATAATTATCTTTTATAAGTTTGTTTCTGTCAATTATAATTTTACAGCAGTACTTAAAAAATGTTATTTTTTAACTACCAATGTAAAGTTTTAGAATAAAAGTAAAAACTTTTATAAATATAAATTTTAAAAAATATATATTCGTTCTACTCACAAGTTAATATTAACATCTATGTTGACTAACCATCTCAATTAATTTAATTTTTATAGTCTCATAATTCACACAATGATTTTGTATTGATATAAAAATTGATTAATTTCACTACTGAAACAACTGAAGTATGTATGTTTTTATTTGTTGACATGACAAAGTAAAAAAAAAAGGAAATGGAATGCTTTGTTGAAAGAAAAATCGTAAATTCAAAGAATATTTGTGAAAAATTTAAGAAAAATTGAGAATTAATTATATGTGTTATATAGAAAAAAATATAATATTAAATAGAAATATGATCACAAATGAAGTATGAATTTTCCATTTTTTCAGTGCATAGTGAATTTGAAGATTAGTAAATTTTTATTTCATCCAACGCTGATTTTTTAGTGCGCATTCCAATTATTTCACTTTCTTTTCTTAGTATATAACATTACAACTCGTAATTGTACCCAAAAAAAAGTCAATAAATAAATTATTAAAAAAATTTATTAAAAAAATTAATCATTACACAACATCAGTTTACAGTTGAAATTTCAATTTCTGGAAAACAATAACAAATAGTCTATTATTTTGTAGTAAATTACAAAATGTGGTTTGCTTCGTTTAATAAATACAAAGTTTAATTTGACATTACAATTGTCATTCTTTTTGCAGGACGAATGTTAACATTGTCTTGGAGATCTTCTCTATCTCTCTTCTTATCAGATCGTAAAATCTGAAAAATTGCAGACAAATCTCCAAAGTGAAAATCTCCATTCTTATCAATCAATTCAACTCTCTCCAATCCACTCACAAGACTCTTCACTTCCCCAATCTTTCTTCTTAACACTCCATGATCATTATTTCGTGATTTCATCTCTTCCACACATTTCATAATCTTCTCCTATACCAACAAAAATAATCAATAAACACTCTGTTTCTGATTGTGGAAAACAAAACCCTAATTGAACACATTTAACTTACCTTGTGTACTTGTCCAAAGAGATTCATGATTTCATCAAATCGAACACCTTTCTCGTCCAGAAAAATCCACATAACCGCAGCTGCAACAACGCTTGGTGGATATTTAAGCATCTTCAAATCTACATCAAAAATTCAGGATACGAATCAATCAAACCTATAAACTTCTTTCTTCTGTAACAAGTAATATTAATAATGAAAGTAAACATCCATCTAATCTAGTAATCTACATACCGCATAAATCATCTAGTAGATGATTTGTGATTCGATTGATCATCAGATCTTCTCCAATTAACCCGATTTTCGACACGAGGATTTGAGAAAAAGAGTAGCTTGTGGTAGAGTTAACACGCCATTCAAGAGCTTTCAACATTATAAGTTCCATTTCGAGAACAGTCTTGTGATGAAACATATGATTTAAACCTTCCATTTGAAGTTCATAGAGTGAAGGAGACATAACTTCGTTAAACTTTGCTGCAATTGATAATGAAGTTATCGCAACTAATTCCACCATCCAATTCGTCCATTCCTGCATATATTTAATCGAAAACAAATTCATTCTCTACCTTTTTTTGTAAAAAAAACATTCTATACTTGATAATATAAAGATTCAATTAAATAAAAAATAATATCATGCAAATTTACTTACGTTGCAACTTGTCACATAGATGAATCGATCAAAACAACTTGCAGCGGAAAATACAGTTTCAAATGAAAGATTAAGCCTACTCTGAGTCTGCGAAAAACATATAAAAAATGTAAATTAAAATAATAGTAATAATAATAAATATAACATTTTATGTAAGTTAAGACATTATATTTCAAACATTCATCATTGTTAAATTTGAGTTTTTCAAAAATACAAATTTGACAAACAAACATATATATAGTATTGAAGTTTGTCGATCTAATTGGTATAACAAAAAATAAAGGAAAATTTTAAGATACCTGAATTAGCCATTGAAGTGCTTGAAACCTAGAATCAATCAACTTCTTCGAGACGAAAAACTCAACACACTTATCTCCATAATTACTAAAACATGATTCTTTCTTTAAATCCATTGAAATGGCTTCATCCACTGTTGCTGCATCCATCTTTGGAATCATCTCAGTCACGCGATAATCGTGGGTACATGGTGAAGGCTCTGGAGATAAAGGACTCGAGAGCCATGACTCATCGCACAATAGATTATCCATTTGAAACTGAACCGGTTTGACTTAAACCGGTTTGAAGTTATGTAGTAAGATCACTCAAGGAACAGTGTTATGAGATTGAAGAAAATGTGATGTATATATATGGAGGAAGAGAAACACAAAGGGAGAGTCGTGGAGAAGAACATGGGAAGTTATAAAAGACAGTTAAAATTAAAAAATTATGTCGGTTGAATTATAAGAAGATGCGTTGGTTTATTGAACCAATATGTACTTTGAAGTGTTTTCTGAAATTAAAGTATTTCTATATTAGATGTCGTTTTGTTGGAAAATTAATTGAATTAAATTCATTGGCTAAATATGATAAAAAGAAGAAAAAAAAACAAAATAAATTCATTGGCTAAATTGTATTTAATGATTGTTTATGAACAGTTTATAGAAAATCTCATATGATTATTTTTTGGCATGTGTGATACCTAAAAATATCCTTTGTGATAAATATTACAAGTTAGAAGACTTACATGATTTAATAAGAAAATAAAATCTTTATTATACAATCTATAGAAAATCTCATTTAATTATTTTTTGGCATGTGTCATACCTAAAAATATCCCTTTGTGATAAATATTACTAGATAAGAGTATAAATAAATGTTTGTGTTAATGACTAAAGTTAGAAAAAAAATATATATAAAGTTTTGTAAATATTATATATATATATATATATATATATTTAAGAGTGAAGGATAATAGTTGGGGAATAAAAAGAAGAGGACGTCCCACATGAAATGCGGTAAATGCTTTCTACCCAATTGGTAAACTGATGATCTTCATATAGATTTCATGTCACAAAAACGTGTAAATTAATAAATGTTTCTGAGAAAATTATGTTATTTTGGCACAGTGTTTTTAATTTTAACCAACCTCGTGACGTAATTACCTCTTTCATGACAGCTAATAAGTTTAATTCAACTGTATAAGCAATTCAACGAGATGTGAATGAATGGTTAATGGCTCAATCTTCTATCCATAAGACTCATGACATCGACCAAGATTCAGTAGTACGTAATACGTAACGTACTCATTGGATCAGACCACCCGCAAGTTATATAAAGTGTAACTATGACTGCAGTTCATAATTTTACTGCACAATCAAAAAGAGCGTGGATTTTGAGAGATGACAAAGGTGCTTATATAGAAGATGTTTCGTATAATTTAAATTGTATAACTCATATTCTATATGAGGATTACTTGTCCTTCGATTAATAATATAATTGATGATGGTAAAAAAAAACGCCAAAAGGTACATATTACAAACAAATAAAATATGAGAATATATATAGGCTCAAGAATGGCTAAAAAAGCATTAACATTAGATTAGAAAGATCGAGATCTTGAATGGTCATAAATTCGTGAATGAATTTGCCACTAACTGATTTCTTATTCAACACCACTCATTTTGATTTTATTTCCAAAAATGTAAAATCTATACGTTATAAAAAAAAAAAAAAATTCCACGAATAAGAATGCTTTTATTATGATAAAGATGACAAAAATTTGAAGAGAAATCAAAGCACCAATAGGTGATTGAAAAAACAGACAAACATTAAAATAGTTGTCCTACTCCTACTCATGGAGCTGTCACAGGCGCTGAGCTTCCTCTGTAATGCGACACAGCAACCAGTTAAAGCCGTCTAAGCTTACGAAATTTAGTGAAAATAATTTTGTGAAGGCTATATAATCCAAATATTATGATTAAAAAATCAATTGTTAAACCCATAAATGTTTGAAATCTAAACTTTACAAAAAAAACCAAAAAGTGATTTTAAAATTTCACATTGTGCAAGTGTAGCTAAGAAATAACATTTGTATACCAAGGATCAAATGTAGCTTTTACATAGATTTCAAATGATGAATACACAAGAACTGTTGTCTATATCTGTCTTTACAGGTAAACCTGCAACCATGTCTTCGGGGTTTTAAGGGATTCTCTGACTTACTTGACTCCGCAAGTAAACCTCTTATGCATCTCCTCTTAATTCTCGGTTCATTCTTCATTTTATCCGTTGCAGTCACCGTCTCTGGTTTCTTCTCAGCGACATTTTCCGGTGAATTTTTAATACTCATCTTTGATATTTCAAATTTTAAACTCATATGAACCCCTGGATCATTCTCACTCACTGAATACTCTACTAAATAGAATTGTTGATTCCCTGAGCGTTTCCGTTTACGTATGCTCTAACTCTCGCCTCTTCTTCTTTGTGGTCTTTGTTGTGGAAGCAATGATGCAAATTTTAAAAGAAAAAACTAAAACAATTAAAGAAAGAGAAAGAACACCGAAATTTAACGAGGTTCGGCCAAAATGCCTACGTCCTCCAAACACTACCGAATTAATATTTCACTCTTTTGAAATATTACAAAAAGAGAGAAGAGAATACTACAAGTTTTGATTGTAGAGAGAACTTGTTGTTTTGGGATGGTTTTACAAGTGAGAATGAAGCCCCTATTTATAGGTGAAGGATCACCATCAAGTTGCTCACCAAACCTCCAAGTGTCAACACCAACCCTCCAAGTGTCTTCACAAAGCCTTATCAACTTGCTCACCAAGTCACCATGTGTCCTTCATGCATTTTATACAAGCCACCATGTGTCCTTCATGCAATTGATGTATATCTACCAATTTGACACATTTCTACAGTCTTTAGGGTTTTTGTCTTTGTAGGTCTATTTTCTCCTTCGGTTTCTATGGCTATTGTGTTAAGACTCTCTTCTGGGTTACTTCTGTAGCCATGGCGAATAGGAACGTCATTGTCTTTCTTGTCTTTTTCAGTACCTACTCCCATTGTTGCTCCTCTGTTTTCTCCAGTTAGAGTAAAGACGCTCACGGACTTTTCATCGCCGTTGCTTTTTCCCCACGCAAGCTTACTGGAGAAAGTGATCGTCTGGTTTTGCTATGCGTTCCATCTTCTATACCAACCACCTGAAGAGCCTTCTTTGTTTCTTGTCGCACAAGGTTCTCTTTTCTTTTCTGTTGTCCCTGATCTGCTTCTGACTTCTCTTGAAGAGCTTTTTTCCTTTCTTGGACCGCAAGTTTCTCTGTTTCTGTCTCATTCCTCTGTTCCTGAACTGTCTCTGCTTCTTTTTGTTCTAAATGCTCTTTTGTACGAGTATTAGGAGACTTCTCTCTCCCGGTGGCATCTCTTTCATGTCACCTTTTGTTCCTCTGTCCTCAGAGATTCCACATTCTTTAAAGGAGAGCCAGATTGTTGTTTCGCTAGCTGGGTAGGCGTGGCTGCACGAGAAGGCGACTGGGACGTAGTAGAAAAAGCTGCAATGGCTGAAACATTGCTTTTAACCCTTTTAAGAGAGGGAGACACATTGGACTTTGGCTGAGCAATGCCTGCAGGACGAAAAAGAGGGCGTGAAAGAGGAGTTGGTGGTGGTGATGGCGAAGAATTCCCTGAAGAGAGACGAGAAGGAGACTTGTTGGAGAAGAAAGGAATGTGAAAACGGAAAGGAGGCATGATGATTGTAGCAAGATGTCAATAAAGACAAAATCAATGGAGTAAATATGGTCAAAGATAAATTGTCTGCTTCATTCATCTCTCTGTTTCTTTGATACCTAGTATCTTTTTCATCCCTTAATCCCCTCGCTGGCTGGTACATCTTACAATAGTTTGCTTATTATTCTTGAGTGTAGTGCATACTTTTGGTCAATCCATTTTTATGGATGATTTATTTTGATAAAATGTTGGCAAAAATGGGTATGACAGATGATTTTGAAACGTCATTGCAAGTTCTTCGAGGGTTTGATACTGATATTATTGTTGAAGTTAATGAAATTAAGGTAATATTACCACTGAAAATATTTCCTTTTCCACAATGTACATGAAGACTGATTTTCAAAAGCTTAAAAACAAAGCGTAATACAGTTTGGTTTGTACTGCGTAAAACAAGTGGCCGAGTTAACGTGTGACCACGGCCCACGAGCCTGTCAAAGAATAGGCGACGCGCCGCCTGACATATGAGGACGTACTGTCGGTTCAAGGACAGACTAGTCCGTACGACGCAGACACGCTCAAGGCGTGTGAACAGGAAAACCCTAGAAAATGAGCTAGTATAAATAAAGAAAGAGGGCTCAGCAAAAGCCATCAGAGATCATCAGCCACCTTACTCATAACTTAAGTTTATTTGTAATCTCATTTGTGACCTCGTCACCTTTGTAATCGCCCATTTCACTACTTAATAAACAGATCTCTTACCTCATTATTCTTCATAATTCTCAACGTAATTAGTGTGCTAATACTGGTACAAACAGATCTCAAGCGCATGAGATACTATTTTCCACTTATGGTACGAACTTGAAATATTTTTCGGCCTTGTTCTTTTGTCCATCTAGATGCTCCATCTGGATGGAGATGAAAATCGTTGTTCTTTTAGACACTTAAATGTGTCTCATCCGGATGGAACACTGAATGGTTTTATCAAACTCATCCAAAATTTTTAAAATTTCAGATGAGTTTGAATGGTGCATTCAGATTAAGATGAACTTGTAAGGAATTAAAAAAGACTAAAATACCCCTCATTATTATTGAAAATTACATCTCTTTTATTTCATTATTTATGTGGAATACATATTTTCTTCTTCTCATTTTCACTCTCTCTCTCCTCTTTTTTACTCTCACTCTCCCATTTTTACTTTCTCTCTCCTCTTTTTTACTTTCTCTCTCCTCTTTTTTACTTTCTCTCTCCTTTTTACTTTCTCTCTCCTCTTTTTACTTTCTTTCTCCTCTTTTTTACTTTCTCTCCTCTTTTTTCCTTTTTCCCTCCTCTTTTTACTATCTCTCCTCTATTTTTCTCTCTCTCCTCTTTTTTACTCTCTCCCCTCTTTTTTACTCTTTCTCTCCTCATTTTTACTTTCTATCTCCTCATTTTTACTTTCTCTCTCCTCTTTTTTACTTTCTCCTCATTTTACTCTCTCTCCTCTTTTTTACTCTCTCTCTCTCTCCTCTACTTTACTCTCTCTCCTCTTTTTACTCTTCTCCTCTTTTTTACTTTCTCTCTCATCTTTTTTACTCTCTTTCCTTATTTGGCTCTCTCTCTTCTTTTTCTCTTTCTCCTCTTTTTTACTCTCTCTCATCTTTTTTACTCTCTCCTCTTTTTACTCTCTCTCCTCTTTTTTACTCTCTCTCCTCTTTTTTACTCTCTCTCCTCTTTTTACTCTCTCTCATCTTTTTTACTCTCTCTCCTCTTTTTTATTCTCGCTCCTCTTCATTATTTTTTTAACATAAACCATGTCCTTTTTACTCATTTGGTTACAAACTACATCCAACTAATTTATACAAATGCATAAAGAATCATAACTTCATCCAGATGGAGTGTTTGGATGAAGAAAAGAACATCATCTAGATGGATCATCCAAACGTATCATCCAGATGGAGTTTTCGGATGAAGAAAAGAACATCATCCAGATGGATCATCCAAACTAATCATTCAGATGGAGTTTCTAGATGAGGAAAAAAACTGGGCCATAAGAAAACAGTATCTTAAAACTCATTTTGTGTGCGTGTAATAGGTTGGTATAGGGTTGCTTGTACTTCAACAACTCGTCCAGTACAATATTTGAATATGCTGGTAGGCTCTTGCTCTAAGAATACCTGATGCTTGTTTCAAATAACTGAATAAATTTTACATTTTTTCGTGTATTCTTTTATAGGAGTTAAATCGAGTAACGTAGCAACATTTGGAGTCGAGGCTATTCAGGTAGTAGCACCTGCAATATCAACATGGTTGGTGGACAAATCAGGTCGTAGGCTTCTGCTTACGGTGAGTATGAATTCGTTAGCTTCATATATTTTAGACTTCTATGGCATGAATGAATTTAAAGAACATCTAAGATTAACTAATACAAACGGAAGATGTTTACCAGATCTCTTCAGTTGGGATGACGATAAGCCTTGTAATTGTTGCGGCTGCTTTTTACCTTAAGGTACTTTAAAAATTGTAACATCCGTACACATCACATCATGTTCTGCAAAAAAACTTGAAATCTGACTTTTTGAGTTTGACAACTGTTTTCTTAGGGGTTTGTAGCTCCTGATTTGCTAGTTATATAGTGCAACCTTTGTGGTTCTATGAACGATTATCTTTACCTTAACTCTGCTGAATCATTAGACAGGCAATGGTCCCAGAGATAGAAAGCTATTTTGTCATCATGATCGTACATTATTATTCCAAAACTAAATTTGAGGAAAAGTTAATTGACAAACCAAAGGTTTCTTACAGTAATGTGGAAAAGACTTGTGAAGCAATACAAAGTGAACCTGGAAACAGTCTAAGAGACAAAAGTAATGAAAAGATTTATTAGGTTTTGTAAATAAAAGACATAAATTAAACTCAGTTTAACTAAGTCGTATTCTACTTTTAATTTTGTTTTTGTCCTGATATAAGCCGGCCAACTTTATGCCCTACAGTAAGGTCTTCTGGCTTGCTTTTCAAATTTAGCAAGTCTCAACATCTTTTCATGACATCGACACTTTTCTAAATTTTCTGCATTCTCTTGTCTCTTCCTTTTGCCACCTGCAACTTGCTTAATTTGAACTAAACTTGGAACATAATACAAAAATTGCATATAGTACTTGTCGTCAGATTCTTGAAAGAGTTCTTTAATGCATCCAGACTCTCCAATGATGGTAAGTAAGTCAGTATAACCAATGACGAGTTTCTTTTCTTCGTCAATGATAAAACTGTATACTGTGGGTGGTTTTCGGGTCCCATATTCACTGTAAAGAACTTGCTCCAAGTCAACTTCTCAGCCTCAATCTCAGTAGTAATCGATATATCAAAATCGTATGGATTGTAAACTATAGTTGTAAGCTTCTCTTCTCTAATACAAGATAAAGTCACCATGTAACACTCATCATATGGCAGATTCATAAGCTGTCCAAATCTCTCTTCTGTAAAATCAAAAGAGATTATCTTCATGCCATGTGCATTCATTACTTCAACACACCAGTATGTGTTTACCTTGACAGTAGTGCCTAAGTCATTAAACTCTATATGCCATAATGGAGTTATATCAAGAGTCCTCCATGAATCAGACTCCAAATCGTAGATTTCGTACCAGAAAAATTTGTCTCGGTTAAGGAATATATGGATTTCGGTAAACCTCAAGATTTTGTGGCTACGACGACATGATTTGTTCATTATCTTCTCCACGTATCCGAGACCGTAAAAGACTCTGATAATTGGGATGTAAGAACATCTGGCTTCGGACCACCTTGGTTGGAGGAAATATGGATTCCAAAGCATAAACTAAGTAGATTTTTCGTATTCGAAGATGCATAACAACAAACCCTCACAGTTAAAAACTTGAGATACCTGGACTTCTTCGGTTAGGCAAGTAAGTTTTCCTTTCGGCTCTAAATATGGATATCCATTATTTATGACACTCATTAAATAAAGACTTTCATTCATCATCACGATCATCTGAGACTCTCCTTTCTTTGTGATCGAAGCTTCTTCGTTTTCAATCTGCATCTTTGAAAAGCTTCGTTGTTTGGATAGAATGTTCCACTCTTTGCAAGTTAGTCGAATTGTTCTTATTGATTGCAATGGTAACCTGGAGAGAATCTCCTTTACTAGATCTCTTGGAAGATCAGAGATCATCGTCATCGTTTCAATACACAAATTGCTGTTTAAAGTTAATCACAAATATGAAACCAAACTTAGTAAAACTCAATGCAAAAACCCTAACTCTCAATCTTAATCTTATAAGTTATACCATACATGGACATCTACAAAAAGAAGAGATAAGTTCCTTTTTGAATAAGGAAAATTTATATTTTAGATAACTCCTAAAATATCTCTTAATTCTTATCTAACCTATCTACTAACTTACATAAAGTTTACAATATTTTTTTGTAGATTTGTCTCTTTTTCTCCTCTCATCACTTCCACCAGCAACTTCTGGTACGTCTCCTTCTCTGTTTAATTTTACTTCACCTACTTTACCATTGTATTTTTAAGTTATAACTTGATTTTGTTGTGTTTGAATTATAATCAACGTTTTGACTTTCGTTGGGTAATAAAAGTTTTTTTTTTTGGTCGGCAAAAGGGGAGAAAGCCCTCCCCAAGACTTATTATATTGAACTATAATCAAGAATTACAAACTATTCTCGAAACTGTCTTACTACTCTTGTCAAAATCAAGAAAAGGAATTAAATCTAAAGGAATCGAACTCAAAAAATGATAGCCCAAAGGCCTATCGAACGCATAAATAGCTAGCCCATCCGCAAGATGGTTCGCCTCTCTATGCACGTGTGTAATTTGGACTAACCAGTCCTTCTGAAGAAAGCCATAGCAAATGTACTATGAAGGACAAGGGGTGAGAATCACTTATCCCTATCTCAAAGAAACTCACCACCACTTGTGAGTCAACTTCAACCACAACTCGTGTCATTCGCCTTTCCAGGCAATAGTAATTCCATAGTATAAGCCCCAAAGTTCAGCAAGAGGTGTTGAGCATAAACCAATATTCAATGCAAATCCACAAATCCAATCTCCCGATTCACTACGTAGTACTCCTCCCGCCGGCATTCCCTGGGTTACCTCTAGAAGCACCATCTATATTAAGCTTAACCCAACCTATATCCATAGGTTTACATGAAATATGCTTTTAAATCTGTATTGGCTTCGGAGAAGCTATGCAAGTCTTTTGGTGCGAAGACTAAGCTTCAGCACTTTTATCCTTAATAAACTGAGTACGGTCACGGTATCTCCATTGTGAGTTAAAGACATTGCAGCATTGCCAACGCCAAGCCCACCAAGTAGATGTTGCGAATGTCGTGGCCCAGGGACTAGCATCGCGTATCAAACACGAACCAAGATTAGTGAATAACCAAGATAGAAGAGGTGCAGCGAAAAAATCAGCTTGTTCCCTAAATGGAACGAGACGAAGCTATATGCCTTGCATTGCTGGACAATCACGGAGTAGATGAAGAATTGATTCCTCAGCAGCTCTACAATTTGGATAACTACTTGTATCCGTTAAGTGTCTCCGATATCGTTCAAGATTGGTCATAAGAACTTGATGACTAACCAACCATAAAAATACTCGTATCTTTTCCGGAACCTTAACCTGCCATATGTGTGAGTAAAGACTAGATATATCAGGTCGCGGTGTAATGTCTCTTGTGAGCATATGATATGCCGATGAAACAGAGAAAGCTCCATTCTGAGTTTCTTTCCAAGAGATTCTATCTACCGCCCCTGTAACTTCATTAACAACCAAAGCATGAAGCCGTAAGATGATATCTTCGGGTATGTACTGATCCAACAAATCAAAGCGCCAACCCGAGGAGTTGAGCCACATATCTTTAATGGAGATGCTGAATTTGTGTTTGTTGTGGAGTGCAATCACCTTTCAATTGAAATTGAAAATGAGATACATAGAGTCCACAGTTTTATAAGAAAAAACCACCAAAAGTTTGATAAGCTTGAGGTGCTGGTGCCTTTTTTGGTGAAAAGGATTGGCAATAAGACAGATCTGAAAGGCAGCGATCTTGACGCATTTTTTCTTCTGATTCTGATGTTTTTACATCAACGAAGAAACTTCCATTCTGTGTAATGCAAAAAGTCTTAAAGGGTTGTGATCGGCTTCTGAAACTTCATAATGCCCAGAAGAAGGTTATTCAATTTTTAGACTCAAAACTCAGATCTATGGCACCTAATCTCTGTACTGTTGTTGGAACTCATGTTGCAGCAAAACTCATTATGTATGTTGGAGGTCTACAAAATCTTTCGAAAATGCCTTCGTCTAATATCAAATCATCTATGGAAAAGACTGATATATGGCAAAGCACGCATCCTGATAATCAGGTTGCTCTAAGAATTCTAGCTGACAAAACAGTTTTGGCTATTAGATATGATGCTAATAAAATAAATCCTTCTGGAAGTTTTGGGAAGGACTTGAAAATGGTGATTTGTAGGAAGATTAAGGAGAACCATTATAAAAATTTAGTCAGAAGAATTAAGTTTACTAAGAAGAAGATTACACAAGCAAGGGGGGATGCTTTAAGAAAGTTGCTAGATGAATTACAAATGATAACTATAGACTTTGTTCACTTTGCCATATCTTATCATAGCAAGCTTGCAGGTACATGAATGATTCTCTGAGTTCTCTATAAACAATACTCGTCAATTATATCAATTCGCTTAATCTATGTCATTGATTAAATTAATCTCATGTATAAAGATTGAATTTAAAACAAACCCTCATATTTGTGCATACAGTTGGTTTCCTATAACGTAATTTATATATTATATATAGTAAAAAGGATCTATCATTAATGAATTGGAAATCGCGTATACATGTGTATTCTTATCATACTGAAATGATTTCCGTTAGTAGTATTAAACCAATAGCGATTCATACAAGCTAAATCTTCTAATATAAAATTGGGCCAAAGAAAGGATTTGAATTTAATTAGGTTATTTTTATCCTTATCAAGATCTTTTTTTTTATGCAAAACTGTGGTCAATTTTTGAATATTCTTATCAAATCTTGAATTTCTATCGCTCACATTTTTTTTTAAGTTGAAACAAATTAGAATTCCAAATTCTTTACGTGGGATAGAATATTTTCAAGGACAAAAAA
Organism: Lepidium africanum; assembly: GCA_900406405.1. Lineage (NCBI taxonomy): Eukaryota > Viridiplantae > Streptophyta > Magnoliopsida > Brassicales > Brassicaceae > Lepidium > Lepidium africanum. The sequence goes on from OVAX01003011.1 coordinate 18,551, forward strand.
ATCATAATGATTTTTTTTTCTATTTATAGTTTTGTTTTGATATTTTGTAATGGAGTTTTCAATTATTATTTTTGTATCTTTTAATTATTTTGTGTTTATTTTTCTGAACCAATGAAATACCTATGGTTCTATATATAATACGTTGTCCATTGTTTTGTACAGATAAACGGACAGGTTCAAAAATCAATATTCCTTTTTTCATCAATTTTGGCAAAATTAAATCCTTCTCAATCATTAGAATGTCTAGGCACATCTCCCCTCTTTCAATAGAAGATATTGCGATTTCGTTTGGATTTTTTAGTCTAATCAAGAGACAGTATACTTTTACATTATTGAGAATTTTTGGANGTTTAATCTAATAAAGAGACAGTATACTTTTACATTATTGAGAATTTTTGGATTAAAAACACTATTCCATCGCAATTGAAAACCCGAATGTCTTGTGAGAAATAAATCAAGTTCCACTTCTGTATTGCTTTTGGATTGTTTTTGATTTTTACGTCTTTTTTTCTTCGTTTCTGCATAAAGTTCTTAAAGAGTTTTTTCTTGGTTTGATAGAGCTGATTCAGGATTTATTTGTTTTTCGTTATCTGATTCAAACTCTACTTCACCGGCTAATTCTTTTTCTTTGTTATATGGTATAAAACTTTTTTTCTTTCGAGTGATCTTTTTATTAACATTTATGTTTTCATTAAAATTAAAAAGAAGTAANTCTGGAAAGAAAAAAAATTCAAAATTTGTTATACAAGGATTTAGTATTTCTTCATTCATTCTCATCCAATCAAAAAAGTTTCTTTTTTGGTTGGCAAGACTAGTTTTAGTTATTTTATCAATTCTTTGATAATTCTGAACTTTAGTATTAATATTTTTTTTTTTACTCTTGGTATCAACCCAAGGCTCAATATTTACTTTTTTTGTAAACCAAAAGTTGAGAATCCTCCAATCCAAATATTTTCTATGCTGAATTTCCCCTGTACCCCGAATNCAAATATTTTCTATGCCGAATTTCCCCTGTACCCCGAATATTATATTTTTCTAGAAAACAAGAGACTAAACAATTATCTAGAGGAATGCCTATAGACATGTCGAAAAAAATTTCTGTAGAATTAATAGATTTGTAGCAAAAAAGATTATATATAGAATCTTTTTTTAAATTGTGTTTTGGATTTAATAATAAGTTGGCCTCAAAAAAATTGTCTTTTTTTGGAATTATCAAAAAAAAAAATTTCATATGAATCTTTNAAAAATTGTCTTTTTTGGAATTATCAAATTTCTTTTTTTCATATGAATCTTCTTTGGTTAAACTTGGATTTAGAACTAGAGAGTCTTGGTTTATTTTCGTTTTCCATTTTTGGGTTACTAATCTAGCCCATGCAACCTGAGGTAAATTGTATTGATAATGACTTCGTAACCAGTTTTTCCATTGATTTACTTCGGAATTAAAAAAGGTTTTATCTTTCAATTCATAATGAAAGATTCCTTATTCTTGAAAAAAATTCTTTATTTGATTCTTAACAAAAAAGGAGGTTATGCATATGTTATATTCAAGAACAGCCTTTAATTTAGAAAAGTTACTAACTTTAATTTGTGATAATTTGTAAAATACATATGCTTGTGATAAAGAGCATAGGTCATAACTAAATTTTTTTTTATTGGATATTAAATTTTTGATATCTAAATGGTATTTTTTTTAATTAATTTTTTCTACTTTTTCTTCATTCTTGTAAATATGCTTCTAATTTCTGATAATCATATACTTTGGTTTTTTTACAGAAAAAACAAAGGCAGAAGAGACTTGAGCTTGGCATCCTTTTCTTTAAAATGTGTATAGATAATGTCGTCGTCTACCTTTTGTCTCTAAATCTCTTCTTTTCTCCTCCTCCTTTAAATGGTCCATAGTTACTATGTGGACTTGTATTGTGTTCGATATTGGCACTGAGATTTTGTACAGAAAGCCCTAAAATCCAATACAAGTGAAACATTTTTCCATTAACGAACTATGGACCGTAGTGATGTACTATTATTGGGCTTGGGCCTTGTTGTACTTATTACTATGTGGGCTTTTTTATTTTTAATGTGTGTGAAACGGTGTCGTTAAAGGTGCGAATATTGTGTTTAATATTGTCGTCACTGAGATTTTGTAGAGAAAAGCCCTAAACATTTTCCGGTGATTGAGATGAGTTTGATTCGTAGTGCAATCAAATCGAGTTTGTATTTCCGGCAATTGAATCTGGAATCAACCCATTTCTTCAGGAGTGGAGGAAATGTCTATCTTCCACGAAGGAGCCTTTCCGTTATGTTACCGGAAATAATTGTCACGTGACTTGCACATGAATCATAAGTCCAAGACGTTGATCATATCTTTAGTTATTTTCATTTATTTTATGGCAATTAGGGTTTCTCTTATTTTTTTATTTAAGGCACTTGTTTAGCTTATGCTTTCACGACCGATTATTTTGAGAACTTCTTTTGAGACTTTGAGATTAGGATTCATGATTCACAATGGTGAATTAGCAGTTCCGAATTTTTGTTCCTCAGAGAACATTGGTTCAACGTTATCTTTTAGTAAAGTATTATTTAGTTTTTCTCTATTCTATTCATTTTTTCTACATCAAATGTATCAGAGCGCAATCTTTCCTCGAACACAACCATGATGACTATGGAATCACGGCTTGCAGCCATAACAACATGATGTTTGCACAAGAAGAGCGTTGGGCTTCTCGGAGAGATCAGATTGGTGAGACTATCAAGAGAACTATTGCAGTTGAAGGCGAGCGTTTGATTTCTCTTTTGAAACAAGTTAACCACCAAAGAATAAGCCCACCCATAGAAGAAGCTTCATCCGATTTTACATTTCAGTTGCAGACTAAAGAGGAGAAAATCGAGATATAACGAGATGACGATCTAGTTTCTGATGATATCAAGGAGATTAATGAATGTGCAGAAGTTGTGGATCCAGATTTGATCATTGAAACAATGAAGGAGGCTCCTCAAGCTGAAGTTGTGACGAAGCCAGATCCGATTGTTGAAACAATGAAGGATTCAAATTCGTTCGTGGTGCCATTAGAGAGTACCTTAGTTTCAGAAATCCCAGGTTCTAGTTGTGATGAGTTACTTGTTTGTGATGAAGGATTTAAGAGTTAGAGACCAAGATAATTGACAAATTTGAGCTTCATAAACATCCTTCATAAGTGGTTGTACTCTGATGGCTTTACGTGAGATTCGAGCTTGTTGTGGTGGCTTAACAAGCATGGTTTGGTAATCTTCACTAGAGGAATTGGAGATTGGAGATAACAAAAATCCAAAATTAATCTAATTCCCAAAAATTGGAGATTCTTACTTACTTGAAAGAGGAATTTATCGAGGGAGATGTTCAAAAAGAAAAATCCAATGGCGGAATAGACAGAAATCTGAAAATACCAGACCTCAATTGATTGTTCAAAATTCTTAACAACGATGTCTCATGTCTCGGTCATTTGATGATACCAATTCCATGTCTGAAATTACAACACCGATTCTGCTTTTTGAAATACTTAATTTCACATTTAAAAAGGTGTATCCATAAATTGAATCAGAGAGAAGAGCTCTGATCCGTAAATTAAAGAAAAGGAGAGTTTCTATCTAGAAATTGAAGAAAATAAAAGCTGGGAAAAGAAGAAAATCGTGAGAGAGAAAAGAAAGAACATAAGAAAAATGATAGAGAAAAGGATGAAGAGAGAGAAAAAACGTAAAACGGAAAGGAAGAGCAAAGTAGTCCAAGATATGTGAATAGTAAATGCCTTTTCATACTCCTAATTTTACTTCTAAAAAGGTATATTGACTCAAATTTCTCTTGTATTATATCTTATGTATTTGTTATTTTATTTTAACAATGATGTGTTTGTCTTCATACTACTCACCTTACACAATCCTCAAAACTCAGAAGTCTAGTCTGCTTTTTTAGTGAGAAAGCCAATTATATCGCCATTGAAGTCAATTATATAATTAATTTATTTAATATATAACAAAGAATTGGTTTCTAGATTATATATATGACAACAGGATCAAACTTTTCCTAATCTATGATCATCCATGATTCTGAGGCTTAGTGCGGTGGGTAATTTGATACAAAATGATTTTTTTAAAGGGATACAGAATGAATTTTGAATACAACGAGTTTAATATTTTCAAAGTATACCTTAAATTGATAGTTATAATATTAAAAATAATGTTTTTAAATATTATAAGTTTACCGAATTATTATAAAAATAGTGGTCATAATTCAGCTAATAACTTAGGGCATTAAAGTTTGATTTTTTCCACTAAATTAGTAGATTAAAAAAAAGATTTATAATATAAATTTTAGATTATGGATCGAGTCTTGTCGATCTAATTGTTAAAAAAGTATTATAAATTTAATATAATAATTCTGAAGATATTTTTAAATATTTAGTTCATCATTTTAAAAATAATGTTTTAGAAGTCATAAAAATTTGACCTTAACATCATCAATTTTTCAGTTTAAATTTAATACTATGATTTAAATACTTTTAGAACAAATTAATGTAAAATAAATTAGAACACAGCAAAAATAATTATAGCTAAATAACCAAAAACTATAGAAACTACCATTCATCTTTTTCAAAAACTAGGATCTACACCAAAAATCAAAAACCAAAAACAAATAACCGATAACCAAAAACTAAAAACTAAAGACCAAAAATTTAAAACCGAAAACCACTTTACCATTCATAGCCTAAAAAATCTACAAAATCTACAAACTTTTTGTTGTTGTTGTTGTAAATTGTTGTTCGTGGGTCTAAAATCAATAATTAAGTTTATTAACAAACTATCATGATACAATAATTTATCTAGAAATTGTATTTATCAAGATTACTTAAGAAGCTCAAGGTTTCTTTATGGAAGTTGAGAGTTCCCTTTCACATTTCAATTTTCGTATCATTAAAAAAAAATCATTTTCTATTTGGATACATATCCTCTCAAAATTATTTACCGTCACGTACGCATACGTGGCATTGTACCTATCACGCCACGTCACTATCTCAACCCTAAACCTTCTTATATTATATACCAAAGTCCTCTC
>OVAX01003012.1:0-10359 GCA_900406405.1 Lepidium africanum
ATGAACCCTTGTACTCTCTCAATCTACAATATACAAGAGATCATTACCTTAATCTCTACAGAACCTACTGTGTCTTCATTGCTGCACTGCTGATGAAACTACTGATCATGTATTTTTTACTTGTCTGTATGCTATGGTTGTCTGGCGAATTTCAGGCTTACTAATAGGTTTTTTATTTGACAGTAGCCATACTATTCCTGATAAGTTACATTTTCTCCTTGATCTTGCTTCAAATGTGCGATTAGATCAAGTCATTAGAAGATTACCGTTTTGGTTACTTTGGCGTCTCTGGAAAGCATGCAATTCTCTTGTTTTCTTTCGTGCTACAATCTCACCGGCAGAAACAATGCTACAAGTTGGTCGTGATACACGGGAATGACTGGCATCAAAAACACAAAATATAACCACTCAGTCTTGTAATACAGGTCGTGTAGATGAACGGACGAGAGGTTGGCGCAAACCTCCACGAAATCGGATTCAATGTGCATATGACGCTTCACAAACGCCTACTATCACTGCCGCTGGTCTAGGCTGATGCGTGATGACCATGGTAGGTTTTTACATGCTGGAATGGGTAAGTATCAGGGTCGTTCGACAATTGAAGAAGCTGAATTCATGGCACTTATATGGGCGATGCAAATGGCTTGAGGATTGGGTTATTGCCGGATAGAATTTGTAGGTGATAATACTATCATCAATTCTGTTATGTCTGGACAACATCCAAATCTCCGGCTGTATCAATATTATCTCACTGCACAGGCGTGGGCTAACATGTTTGAAGTTGTGGTGTTCCGCTATCATTCACGGAAGTTTAATATGTGTGCTACTAAGCTTGCTAGGTAAATAGCTAATGACAGTGGTTCTCCTTGGTCTCTTTTTCATACTTGTCCAATGTTTTTGCAACAATATGTAAACATGGATTATGATAATGCAATATAAGTATACGAAGTAGCTGTAACGTGAACAGCTAAAGCTCCAAAGTCATCATTCTCTTTGGTTTGCACAATAAAAAAAAGCATTAAATTAAATTGTAATCAGAAGGATGTAAACAAATAGTGCGTCCTTCCACTAAAATTGGTTGGAATGACTGTATGCCTAATCTATGTAGAGTAGGTGCTCTATTGAGTAATACGGGATGCCCCTGCATAACTTCTTGAAGGATTTCCCAGACANTCCCTGCATAACTTCTCGAAGGATTTCCCAGACAATCGGCTTACATATTCTATTTCGAAAAAAAGATAAGAAAGAAATAGAATAAGAAAGAATTTCTGAATGCTGTTTTTTTGGTTATCTCGCCTCATTCTGCGAAATAGATATTTATTTATGATTATTTTTCCCCGCTTTCTTTTCTACAACCTAGTACTTTACTTTCCTTGTACAACCATCTGATGAAGTATCATAAAAAAACCTTTTCTACTTCGATTGTTTACAAAANCTCATAAAAAAACAGGTTCTAACCAGGGAGCACGCAGATCGCAAAAACGTATTGTTTCTCCTCCAAAAATCATCGATTTCAAGTGCATATCCGATTTAGTATTTCTTCATTCATTTTTTTGACGGTAAAAAAAAATCCCCACGTCCCTATATTCTTTTTCAACTTTTGTTTCCCAAATCCTTTTAATTTTTCTTTGCTCTCTCACAATCTTCATGAGTGACGAAAGAATTCATAACGATAAACTTGATCTCAATCTCTATTTAGGGTTGACTCAAGAACAAAATTCCGATGAGGATAAAAGCCAATTGGTTCGTCATGAAGAACAAATGTCAGTGGAGAAATAAGGCTCAAGATTAGCTTTTCAAAAATATAGTCAACAGTCTCTTACTCCTCCACATGTTATGATGTCTCATATACAAAACTACGACAACTACGCGTAATCCTTTTGAACATTAATCCCGCACCGCCTCCGAAGTCATCGTCTTATCAATGTTTAGAACAAGGCCAGTTTCTTCCTTTTCAAACGCTCACAATTGAAACCACAATCGCAGTGCCTTTCTACAGAGGTCGTAAGCAACTTTAAAATTGTAGACCTTGAAAAAGATTTGCTTTTACATTTTATCTGACAGGTTTTTCACCAACACTTGCATGTTCCTTTGTGCTTTTTGATTGATTCACCATGTGTATGTTCCTTGGTGCTTTTTGATTGATTTTTGATTGGGAGTTGAACAAGTGTTCGTAATTGTTATGGTGAAGGGCAGCGTATGACAGATACTCAGACTATGGACTATCACCGTGGTGCCAACCTTGAGATTGGTTTTACTTTAGGTTTTATCACTCCCTTTTAAAACCAATTTATAATTCAATGACTAATTTTGTCTACTTTGTTTGACTTCTTAAAGGTTAGGATTGCTAGAATCTTCAATAACTACGGTCCAAGAATGTATATAGATGAGGGACGTGTTGTCAGCAACTTCGTTGCATAAGTTGGTTGATGAATTTATTTTATCACACTTCATGAGTTTCTCTTCCTATATATTGCTAATCACAGTTCAGTTACACGCTTGATAAAACAATGGCACTAATTGGTTTTATTCTGTTATGTGAATATAACTAGGAACATCAGGCTGATTTGTCCTACCAATGATGGGTGAAAAAACGGGAGGTGTCATTTGTTTAATTGTATGTTTTGCTTTTTTACTTTAATTTTATTTCGATTACTTAATTATTAATATATATATATATATTAATGTCTCATATAATTCACTAATTATCTTTGTGTGTAGAATTCATAGCTGAAAAACTTAGAATTGATGGAGATGGAGTTGATGAACTATATCAAAAATTTTATATAAAAAAGAACTTCAATGGCTGGTCTTAAGGTAACGTAACTTACCTGATACATATTTAGATGATATATCAACACAAAAGTTAACTATCACTACAATCATATAATATAATTGCAACTATCACATAATCACATGAGAATCAATGATTGATATTCACACACAATCACGTAATCTGAATTTTGATATGCCATTGAAGGCTTATGTTAGGAAGAAACAGAGAGGCAACAAGAGAGAGAGTAGCAACAAGTTGTTCGAGAAGATTAAAAAAGCGTAGCTGGCAGTTTAGAGTCTTTTAATTGGTGTTTTACTAATTATAAAAGCTTCAAAAAGCTTACCAATAAGTTATTTTACTAATTGTTGGATAATATAATTAAGGCGTATATTAGTGGTTGGAGTCAGTTAGTTAGGTAGTGTGTGAGTCAGTTAGTTAGGGAGTGTGTGAAAGGGACAATTCACTTGAAGAGCCATTATTAGAGGGATTGAGAGTTTGATGAGCTCCAAATCAGTATTAGGGACTCTATAATTGAGTTTTGATAATCATTAAAGGTTTGGATCTTATCAAACTCTTTTATTACCATAATCTGGCATTGGTTTATAGTTACTTTATTTTTATTTTTTAAAATTTAAATTAATTTTTAGAAAAAAGATTTAAAAGTTATATATACGCATGCTATAGGTTAGGAATTCAACAATGACAAGTACCATAGCTTGTTTCTAGGAGATTACCTTTTGAAAATCTTATAACGGATTGGGTTCTCAAAAATCTCCTTAGTTTGTCTTTTTTGTTTTTTTAATCTGAATCTGAATTATATTAAGAATGGAACAATACAAGCTGCGAGATCGACAATAAGCGACACAGAAAACAAAAGATACAATTATTGCTACAAATCTATGAGAATGATTTGAGAATATCCAAATGCTAAAACCAACACTAAAGGATCAAGACCTTGCTATCAACTTAAGAGTTCCCGAACGACATTTCGACAACGAAATTCTTACCATATTCAGAAAGACTGGTTCTTCTGAAGAAGATGAGATTCTCGATTCAATTTGTCAAGGTTAATAGAAGCTTCCTGAGCTAGGTATCAAAACCAAACTCCATATGGGAAGTCTAGAAACTTCAACACTCAAAACCAACCATTCAGAAACAGATATGGCCGCATGAGAGGAGAATGGTATCTCCCAAAACTAAGCTCCATCATACTATAGCCAAGATTACTAAAAGTAGAGGAGAGACCAACTAAAAACCATAAATGAAAAAGACAAACTAGAAATAAAACTAAAGATCGACCCTAAGACCACACGACTGAGAAGATAGGTTGGACGGGAGTACTAACCCAGAGAAGACAAGTTCACCAGAAAATAGCTCCGAAAGGCACCAAAAGGCTACCCGAGAATCAACAAAAGGTTGGAGCATTCAACAAGAACCGAAGACTCCAAACCAATGACGAAGACCAGATCTACACCACTGTCGGCTGAGATAAAGCCACGAGGACCACCACGAGGTCCGACAGCGATGACATCACCGGCGGATCTCGCGCACAACCCATCCTCTCACTACACGAAGATCCAAAGCAAAAACGAGAAAAATCAAGTCTTATACACTAGATTAGAGAGACCTAGGTGAGCCGCCGGTGCTATGAGAGCCACCGGCGGCCAAGCTTGTGACCAATTAGTTTAAAGTCGGTGAAAGTTGAGCAAAAGATAATCGCCATTTGTAGTCTCAAGAGAGAGAAAACATAGTCTTTTTTTTCTTCTCCTTAGTTTATCTTTTAGAAAGTTGGTTTCTTTTTTTTCTCCGGTTTTTGATTAATTTTACCTTAAGCTACGGATATAATAATGATATATTGAAAAGCTTGGTTTATTTAATTTTTATGAAGATTTTCTTGAATGGAGATGAAGTTCATGTAGTGAAAGCTCTAAAGAAACTTGGTACCAAAGATTGTTTTGAGAGAATCATAAGTTTAGAGACTTTAAGAATGGAGACATAAGACATATACGAATGGAGACATGAATGAGAGAATGATGAAATGGTTACATACCTAAATAGTTATTACCGAGTAGAGATGCTATTCAATAAACACATATCTTATTTGAAATCTTTCTCGATTTTTGCGAAGATATTACCAACACCATAAACTTTCATAGTATCATTTTCTGTTTTCTATCTACTTCTATTTAAATGGAGGTACATTTTTTTGTAACCTCATATTCGTAAATATTTATTATAATAGCCAATATGAAATTACTATTTAGTCCTCATACTCTTTTCTTATTTGCAATTATTTAGTCATTTAATTTTATTAAACATAAATATATGAGATTTTTTTTAAAAAAAATAACCAAACTAATTAGTTTAATTACTGACGATTAAAGAAGTTGAACAAAAAAATGCAAATTAAACACCATAATCCCACATTCATTTATCCACTACACCCTTTACCAAAGATCTATGCTTAAAGAAAATAATCAAGTATAAATTATAATCAAACCTAAATAGAATACTATGACACATTCAATATGGTTAAATAAACATTATCCAACATCATCTTTACTATGCAAGAACATATATGAGATCATTAATTTTTTTTTGCTTATAATATAGGGAAATTTGAATCAATGTACATCCATTTATCAATAATTAGCTTTTCTACAACACTTTCTCTCATACAATACTATTCACAAATCCTCTCTTTTATACCCCTATTATTCTATTCTCCTAAGTATATTATCTCTTTCAATAAAAATCAATGGTGTCAGAGAGATACATGATATGAGGTATTATCTTATCTCTCTTGCCATAATTCAACTAAGTATATTTTCAAATGGCAACCCCTCATATTTTTTTGGTGCATGAAAATTGGTAATATATATAATAAGTACATATAAATCAATATAGTTAACGTCTTACAAAACTATATTCGTTGTCCTGTTACAATTCTCACCTAGTTTCTTAACTAACTGAAAGTAGCTTGTAGAAAACGTTAAAATAATGTATTACTGTCCTTATGTTTAGATTTTCTAGGTTTTTCTAGCCAGGTTTATTTTTGTGTGTGTATATCCACGATATCATGTGTACATGTAAGCTGATATATCACGTTTACATTTAAAGATTATTAGATAACTGTTAGAACACATACAACTAAATGAAAGAAAACTTACATCTGCTTGAACGTTTTACGTCATAAGGCCACAATCAGATATTTCTCTTACTATTTCTCTTTTCTTTTTATCTCTTCATCTTTTTATCGAAAGTGGAAATCAAATGAATAGAAAAACACTCATATCTGAAATGATAACTCGTTCTTTCTCTGGAAAATTGAGCTATTTAGATCTATGATTTGTTATTTTTGGAGTTATGATTTTGTGTGTTGTATGAAAGATTCTTATTGAAACTATTTGTTCATATGTAACAAAAATTCTCTCATCTGTTTTGTGGGATAAAATATGCATTTCCACCTAATCTTCTTATTAGTTATACTTGTAGTCTGTAAATGTCATATGTACTCTACACATGTAACTAGTTACTTGCACATTTACGATTAATCTAAAATAAGATTAGTTACTCTTCTTACCCATGTCAGTATAACAATGCAGCAGATATTTTCCTTTGTTTACTCGTAGCGTTGTAACCAAACCACTACCTATTTACATTATCAAATACAAACATCATGTCCGACTGATCTCATGTCTTTACTTAAGTATAAAATATCAACCACTAATATTCCTCACATCTTTATACTACGGTGGACACAATATTATGTTTCTCCGAAGTTGCCCATGCTACTATCACGTTACTACTTTCCGCATTCCTACCATCTGCATTCCCACCAACAGGGGCTATCTCCAGAACACATCCCCCACCTCTTTCTGTCTATACCTCTTCATATTTATCTGTACATACATAACTTTAACAATAACAATGCATGCATGGTTGTTTCCATTAACCATTATTATATTTATTATATTGTTTTTATAGCAATCGACACTTCTTGTCTCTTTCTCTTTCCAATTTCGTACATATATTTTCTTGACATAATTAAATGTAGTGCTCCCTAATCTCTAAAGATATCTTATATTTTAGATTAATTTTTGTAGGGTAAATTTTGTCTTTTAAACTAGAGAACATGAGAGAGAATGCATTTCCACCTAATTTTCTGAAATCTTATGTCTTCTACCTAATTTTTTTAACAATTCATGTAATTTCAGCTAAATCACCCTATAATATATATGGAATACGAGAGAAATCCATATATAGTTCAAATATGCAAAATCCCTATGTAACTATCTGAACAAATAATATGAAATATAATTATTTAAATAACAATAATAGCTCGCCCGGTAAAGATTAGTAAGAAATATAATTGGTTGATGTTGATTTGTAATTTATGAATTATGTTGGTATTAAGAAACACAAAATAATGTTATACAGAATAACAACAATGTTGACACCAAAAAAAATTTCAAACCTGCAATCTTCATATATTACCATATACAAGTAACACAAATGAAACTAAAATTATTTATTCCTTATCAAGATTATGAGGTTTTTTCCAACAAAATATGTTGTCGTCCAAAACGTACTTTAATTATCATGAACAAAGAATGTTTGGTTATATAATAAACCAAATATGAGACCAATCCTAAAACTAGACTTACAAAAAACTGTTTATAACAATTATTCAACAAAACTTTTTAGATAATCGTTAAGTATTTAAGAAATTCAATTATATAGGAGTCACTTAAATATTTAAGAAATTTTTAATTTTCTTAGATTTTTATTCCAATTGTTGATAATTATTTGTAATTGATTTTATGGTATCATCTTTTATGTGTAGGAGGTAAATTAAGACAAAAAGTTTTTGTTAATCGTATTCCCTTTTATCATATCGTTGACGTCAGAAACATTAGAGAACTTGAAAGAGTTTAGATACAAATTATAACTCATCTTAGCTACAATACCAATTGGACAATTACATACTTGAGAACATACTATGTTAAAAAGGAGTGCAGTTGTGATGGTAAGACTACGATATTAATATATGACAACAGTGTATGGTCTCTGTTCTATGCTGACTATGAAAAAAATACATCTTTTGCATGCAAATTTTTTTTATCGGATCACAAAGTTAAACTCTTGCTTTATGGCTATACTTTTAGGATTACATTTTTTTAGCTTATATGGGATCCATTATATCTTTTATTATATGCACCAAAATTTGTTATAATAAACAACATAAATAGAAAATTGAATAGTTTATTATACGATAAACCAAAATTGAAGCTAAGCACGATACCACATTTGCATTCTCAAATTGGTAGCAATTTAGAAAATGATCAGTTATATAATCACACAAAAATTTATATAACCCCGCGCTACCAAGCGCGGGTAGCATCATAGTTTCAAATATTAGAGTGAAGTAAATTATATGCTATCAATCCTAAAATCATCGCATAATAAATAAGTTCTCTTTACCCATAATATATAAGTTAACTTCGTATAAACCAATTTAACAATATATGAGCTAAGCTTCGGCGAGATGTATGGTTCAACATCTGAAATCGAGCTGGTTAAATCTCTTGTGTTCTTACTTTTCATGTTTTTTTTTCAGTTAATCAAAAGAAATATAGGCTTTAGATTTCACAATTTGGTATCGGAGCTCAGCTCAAGAAGAAGAAGCATTTTATCAAAGTAATTTCTAATCTCAAGATCTCAACAGAGTCGAATCGGTGTCCTAAAATCTCAAGGATAACTTCGACAAAGTTGAAAAGCAAGATTGATATCTTTAATAGGACAGGAGATTACGGATTATAGAAGAAAATGATCGTTGGCTTAATAGCTCAAGGATTAAAGAGTGTTCTCAAGTCATATATGCCAAGAGAGCTTACAGCAGATAAGGATGAACAAGCTCTGAATCTTATCTTCCTAGTGGTAGATGATAAGATCCTGAGAAAGATGAAAAACTATAAGACTGCAATAGTACTCTCGCCACACTCAACAGGATGCTTCCTCCAGCTACTCTTCCTGATAGAATTTATTTTTAGTTAGAGTTTTATGGTTTTCAAATGCAAGAAAATAAAACTATTGATCACAACGTTGATGATTTCTTAGAGCTATTAGGAGATATGAGACATTTATAGACAGACATAGAAGAAGAAACTCAAGCCATACTCCTACTTAAGTCTTTTTCTGAAGTATACAATCATCTAAGAAAAACTTTGACAAACAGCAAGGATAAGTTGAAAGTGGATGATGTCGTAAGTGTAGCCAAGTCTAAAGAAATCAAGCTCAAGAAATCATGATATAAACCAAGTAAAGGAAATGCAAGAGGTATTTATGTCAAAGGAAGGTCTGAATCGAAGGGAGTGAGCTTTTCAAAAAGCAAAAGCAAGTCACGATGAAAATCAAGAGAAAGGAAGAAAAGCACTTGTTTGATCTGTGGTAAAGATGGCCATTACAAGAAACAATGTTACAGGTGGATTGAAAAGAATAAAGATAAAGGAAAAAACCAAGGAGATGAATCAATAATGGCAAAAGACGATGTAAAGAATCTGGTGGGATTAGTAGTTTCAGAAGTGAACATATCTCAAGGAGAAATAAATCAAGAAGAATTTTTTGTGGCTATTCATTCCATGCACATGACACCGAAGAAAGATCTATTCATTGACATAAGAGAATGTTCGAATAGCAAAGTCTGAAGGGCAAATTAGACTTATTGTGAGGTAAAAGGAATCGGTTCAATAAGATTTGTTAACCCTGATAGTACTACTTTTGTTTTGCATGATGTAAGGTACATGCCAAACATATCCAAAAATCTAATATCACCATGAACATTGGAGTCAAAAGGATGTGAATTCAAAGGGTCAAATGGTATTCTTAAAATCATATAAGGATGCACAATGATCATGAACGGAGACAGACGAGATACTCTATATATTCTTCAACCAGAATTCTTGAAGCTTGCAAAGCATTGTAAGGAAAAAAGATTCCATCTGTGGCATGACATGTTAGTCATCTAAGTGTCAAAGGACTTTTAATACTTCACAAGAAATGATGTTTCAAGCAAGACAACATATCAAAGATCAAGTTCTGTGAAGACTGTGTATTTGGAAAGACATGTATATCAAATTTTCAACCAACAATGCATGTCACAGATGCCAAACTAGATTACATTCATTTAGACTAGCCATGGGATTAAAATCGAATCTGAGGAACTGAACTAAAAAAAAAGAATTTGATTCTGGTTCGGTCCCAAAAAAATAACCGATCGGTTCATAACTTAAGTAATTTTGGTTCTCGGTTTGATTTTAGTTCTTAACCATGAACCAAAGGTAGAACCAAACTAATTAATTAGTTAAATAATTTTGCTACTTAGACTAGTTATGCTACGAATGAGCTAAATAATTACACTATCTTATGATGACTAATCGAGTATAAACAAAAACACTTATACCAAATTGTTTTGCTTCTTCAAGTTTTCAAAAACTATTCGATTCTCTCTCTCTCTCTCTCTCTCTCTCTCTCTCTCTCTCTCTCTCTCTCTCTCTTTTTTTTTTTTTTCTCTTCTCAATCTC
>OVAX01003012.1:11058-23630 GCA_900406405.1 Lepidium africanum
ATTTTTTTTTTTTTTTTTGTCTAGTATCTCTTACGAACTGAAGAAGCAAAAATATAGATTGATGTTTTCCCTCCAATCTCTAATACTTAAAGTGTCACAAGACCTACAACAATACTATGTTTGTTCAATACTAATGCTCTTGTGGTCTTTGGCGGAGGCTTGGATCCAACTTTTTGTTTTTATTTTTATTTTTGTTCTTTTGGATTATAATAAGAAGAAAATCTATTTCTCTTTTGTCTCGTGAGATTTTAGTGAGAGCTGAATTTATTTTGAATATTGCATATAGATTCTCGTGAATTTCCTGCAACTTTTTATGATATTGACAACAATAACATGTATGAAGATGAACAAGATATACAAGAGGAAGACTCTCACTGTGAACCTGAGACTGGAAATACAAAAGAAAGTAAGAAAAATCTAAAGCTAAAGGAGTAAAAGTACAAAGTTCATGGGATTGGAGTCATTATACAATGTTGAAGGATAACCCACATAAATGCAATTGTCACTACTGCGGAAGAGAAATGGCATGTCTTACAACTTTTGGTACTTGTAACTAAGAAAAGCATTTGACTAAATGCAAGAAGTACCAGGTTTGTATTCTATCTGAAAATCAAAGTAAGCTAGATCTTTCATCAAGTGATGGTTCTGTTAAATTTGGAAAAGTATATATATATATAAAAGGAGGCATGTATGAGATACTTGTATTGGCTGAGCTTCAATTATCTTTGAGAGCTTGGCGTGGAGGCAGTTAGAGTGAAGCTTTACAAGCCACATTATCAAAGAACTACAACTAGATAGATTCAAGACGTATGTGTAAAAGAAAGAAGAGATAAGGAATCAGATTGGAAAGTAAAAGGTTTCACTTATCACAGATATATGGGTTGCTCCATGAGGTCCGGTCCTGGGTTAAAGCCCAGCAAGCAAGGGTTTTGAATAAATCATTCTTGATTTTATTCTTTTTTCTAATAATAGAAATTAGTTTTTTTTTTACATCTAGTACAATGTAGGAAAAATTTCAGAAAAATAAGATAAACTATGATGTCCTAGGATCATTAGAGGGCTTTATGCCACTTCACCTAATTATAAAAAATTTGGAATACATTTTATTCGTTTATTTGATATTTTTTATTTTTTATATATAAATATGAGATGTTATAGAATCATACATCAACAAAATCTTTATTGTGGTGTATCATAAGTAGTAGAGCAATTAAAACTATTTTTATAGCCAAAATTTATAGAAATATTGCTGATCGTTAAATCTGTATTAGCTTTAAGGTTTTAAAGGTACATAAGATTATGACTTAGGTCTTATTGAAAATGACAGATAGTTAATTTTAGGTTGATAGTTAATGTAACACCTACATATGATTCCTTCTTTTTTATCGACGTTTGGGCACACTCTGATATACGTGAAAGAATAAAAAAAATCATCACTAGGAAAATATTGGGGCATCAATCTTTTACATTGCATTAGGCATCAAATTATATCGAGTCAGCAAGGTACATGGTGGTTATAACACACTGGATTGATGCTTCTTAGTGCCTAAAGAAGCTCATAATTGGATTTAAGAATATCAGTGATCATAAAAGAAAACTATCACATTAGTTCTTATTGACTGTCTAGCTGATTGGAGAATAAAAAAGGTCTACACAATCATAGTAGACAATGCAACAACCAACACACTAGCTCTTGGAAAATTTAAGGAAGAACTTAATGCAATAGGTAATGATTTGAGCTGATTCACTTTATAATTTATTTGTCTTAACACTTTCTGATTTTCAACAGCAATTTACTTATTTGTTTCTTTATTTTCTCTTAGGGAATGATTCTATGGTATTAGGTGGTCAGTTTTTACACATGAGGTGTGTTGCTCATATTATAAACTTAGTAGTTAAAGATAGATAAAAGAAGATTGATTCAAGATTTGTAGCCACCCGTGATGGAATCATTTATGTGAGATCATCTATAGAGAGACTGAACTTTTCTAAATTACGAGTTGATCATGGGAAGATGAGTAGAGATAGAGGTAGTCTCCCTTTAGATGTCAAGACACGTTGGAACTTCACTTATCTAATGTTAACTAGAGCTTTGAAGTTCAAATTAGCTTTTGATAAGATGAAAGCAGAAGACAAGGTCTACAATGATTGGTTTAGTGAGATAGTAAATGGAGTGAAAAGAAATGGATCACCAACAAAAGATGATTGGGAAGCAGTTGAAAAGTTAGTAGAATTTCTCAGAATTTTTTACGTCTCAACATTGGTGGTTTCAGCTTCTGGAACTGCTAACTCCTATAAATGTTATTCTGAGATTGTCACTATTGAGAGAAATCTCATGACACTTTCCCAATATCAA
The DNA here is from genome assembly GCA_900406405.1 of Lepidium africanum. Taxonomy (NCBI): domain Eukaryota; kingdom Viridiplantae; phylum Streptophyta; class Magnoliopsida; order Brassicales; family Brassicaceae; genus Lepidium; species Lepidium africanum. The sequence continues at coordinate 13,415 of OVAX01003012.1, forward strand.
GATGAAGTCATGAGAGAGAAAGCTTTTGTTATGAAAGAAAAATTTGACAAGTATTAGGATGGATTGAAGGAGATAAACAAGCTTCCGATAATTGCCACTATATTAGACCCAAGAAACAAGATGTGGTTTGCTACAATGTGCTTTATGGATCTTTATGGAAAAGATAGTTGGAAATCTAAAGACTTGGAGCTTGCAGTTAACCAAGTTATGAACTGTATTTTTGCAAAATACAATACTGTTTTTGGCAAACTAAAGAGTATTGAATTGTTAAAATCTCATTCTCAGACTTAGTGTCAGTCCACAACAACATCAAATCATAGTGGTGACGTAGACATAAATGATTTGGCAGATGGTAGAGGTAGGCATGAAAAAAATTAGCGTTGTATACAAGAGGTTGGTTAAAGAGAAAGGAATTCAACAATCCAATAATGAGTTAGAGCTGTACTTGAACAAATGTGTAGAAAACCCAGAAGTGGTCTTTGGAACAGAGTTTGATGTTTAGTCATTGTGGTGGCTCAATGCTCTGAAGTATTATATTATGTCTACGATAGCTAAAGATGTAGTTGCTATGCGAGTATCTTTAGTTGCTTTAGAATCGGCCTTTAGCACAAGTGGTCTTGTGCTAGATTCTTACAAAAGTTATCTTACTTATTACACGATTGAATTTCTAATATTCACTGATTAATGGTTGAAAGTGCTATTAATTTCAGGGAAATGAGGGGAAAAATAACAACTCAACAAATACTAGATGAAATTGTGTAAATGAGGCCTGTAAAAGAAGCCAAATGGATCTTCTATCACTTCCACAAGCCCATCTCNAATTGTACTACACGATCAACTTCAGAAAAATAAATTATTTTATACAATTTCTTATTGTGCTTTAAAGTTCTCATATGTTAAATATTGACTCTTTTACTTTCTACTTTTATGACTTTAGAGTTTACCAAATACTATGTTCAGGAGAATTAAGCTAGACATGTAACTTCAGAGAATCAGGTATTCAAATATACTAATATGTTTCATGTGATTTTTGTATTGTAGCTCAGCCTATTCTAATTCTTGTTTAGTGCATATTGTAATAGGTACTTGTAGTGGGTGTTTAATGGATTATTTTGGATGATTGTTCTTTTTGTGAAAGTGCAAGATGTCAAAAATCTTATGTCGTAGCTGGCAGTGAGAGCTCTTTGCTCGTTTGTTGTTCAATTATTATAAGTATCTCTGTTAGGTGAAACGAGACCTGATAACTAGTATTTTTTGTATACTCTCTTTGTGAAGCTTTGATTTCTATTTGGTTTATTAATTCCGATTAAAGAAAAAATATATAGGTTATATCAAATGGATATTTTAAGTTTTTTTGGTTGTTTTGGTTAAATATAATCATTTGGAACTAAAACCGATTGACAACCTAAATTATTTCAGTTCTTATTTGGTTCTAATTTCAAGTATCCATTTGGAATTGGAACCAAGAATAATCGCACCAAATTTTAGTAGGCACCTACTTGTTACCATATTTTATGAACCAAAAGAACTAAACCGAACTGAATAACCGAATGCTTAAGGCTAATTTGGACTTTGGGGTTCTCCTAATATCCTATAAAGTTTAGGCAAGTGTCAGTATTCTATATATTAGACTGACGATTTTTGTAGAAAAGAATGGATTACGTTTCTCATGTACAAAGATATTAATAACTTTGTGGACCGGAAGAAAATGGTGGAGGTGCATTCACAGAGAAAAGTAAGGCGATTAAGGACTGAAAATGGCCTAGAGTTTTGTAATTTAATGTTTGACAAGTTTTGCAAAGAAGAAGGCATTTTCAGAAACAAGACATGCACCTACACTCCACAACAAATTGGAGTTGCTGAGAGACTTAATAAAACTATCATGGCGAAGGTCCGTGCAATGCTATGTGATAGTGGATTCACAAAAAACTTTTGGGTAGAAGTAGCATCAATCACAGTCTATGTAATCAACTGATCACATAGACGGAACCTCTCTTCCTGCTAACGTAGATGACATGGTGTAGAAAAAGTGAGATGGTATCTTCAAGTTATGGTTGTATGGTACCATCTCCCCCGAGTTGTTTCAATCATCCTTCGTCACCAGTTCGACATCTCGGGACATATGGTTGAAAATTGAAAACCACTTTGTAAAAAAAAAGATGTTCATGTAGTTCGATTAGATAATGAGCTTCGAACAAAGGAAATTGGTGACATGAAGGTCACTAATTATTGTCAATAGTTAAAGAAACTGGCTTATTCACTAAAGAACGGTGATGCAACAGTTCAAGAAAAAAAATTGGTTATGTATATCTAAATTGTTTAAACTCCAAATTTGACAACATAATCAATGTCATCCAGCATTGGAAACCTTTCCCTCATTCGATCATGCTATGGCAATGCTTGAAGATGAAGAAAATCATTTGAAGAGAGCTATCAAACAAAACACCACACATGTTGATCACTACTCATCGTTTACTGTCCTCAATGTCACTGAAGGTCCTCCACAAACTAACAACCACATGGCTTATAATTAGCCAAACAATCTTTTCAGAGGTAGAGGCAATAACAAAGCACATGGGAGAACAATTCTTCTCGGGTTCCATCTACACCAAACAGTGGTGAAATGAATGTGGTTGTACAAACCAAAATACAAAGCTGATGGGACATTGGCAAGATATAAGGCACGTCTTGCATGCAGGTTACCTTGTTGCAAGTGGGAAATCACATGAACATGGCATTGACTGACGAGACATTCAGCCTAATAGTAAAACCGGCAACTATACGGGCAATATTGAATTTTGTTGTTGAGAGAGATTGGCCTATACATCAACTTGGTGTCCATAATGTTTTCCTTCATGGAAAGCTCACAGAGATAGTTTATATGTAAACAAGCACTGGGATTTATTAGCAAATAACATCTCGACTACGTGTATCTTCTCAATAAGGCAATCTATGACTTAAAAAAAGTTGACTTAGCATGTAATGAAAGGTTTGCGAGTTACATAAAAACCATGGACTTCAAACAGCATTTGTGTGATGCTTCATTGTTCGTTTATATCTTATTCTATGTGGACAATATAATGTTAACAACATTTATAAGGCTTTTGTTATATATTTAATAATCACAGCTCTAAGTACAGAGTTTCCGATGTTATATCAAAGAAAGCTAAGTAACTTTATCGGTATTTCATTTGAATTTAATGATAAAGGAATCTTCTTGAACCAAGAACGATATGCATAGACATTCTTCTTAAAGCAAGAATGCAAAATTGCAAGCCCATATCCACACCGGTCATTCTCAGTTCCAAGCTAAAAGTTGAAGATGGCCCGAAAGTGTAAGTTCCAACATAATATAGAAGTCTGGCCAGAGCTTTCCAATACCAGACCTTTACTAGACTTGATAAAAGTTATGCCGTTTAACAAGTTTGCTTATTCATGCATGATCCAAGGGTAACACATCTCCATGATCTTGATTGGATTCGACGCTATCTTCAAGGAACCACAAATCAAGGTCAACAATAACAAAGTCACCATCACTCAGACACACGACCTACTCAAACGCAGATTACGTAGGGTGCTCATATATATGAAGATCAATGTCTGGTTACTATGTGTTCTTAGGTGATACACTCGTTTCATGGTCATCTACTCGCCAGTAATTAGTCTCTCGATCAAGCGCTGAAGTAGAATATAAAACATTTGCCAATGTCATATTCGTGTTGGCTTCAAAATTTTCTAATGGATCTTCACTATCCCATAACTCAAGCAACAATAGTATTTTGTGAACATCAATGTTGTATATCTCTCAACAAATCTAGTTCATCGTCAACGAACGAAGCACATCGAAAATGGACATTCATTTCATTCGAGAGAAAGCACTACAAGATTTTAGAGTATTGATAGCACTTGCAGATAACGTTTTGGTTGGTCATGCTATCTTTAACCAAACAGGTTATTTAGGATAGCGTTTCCTAATTATGAAACGCTATTGTTTTGATAGCGTGTAAAATATTTGTTGACATGCCAATATTTACGTTTGACGCCTATCTTTTAATAGCATATACATAAACTAAACACTATCAAACTAATGACTGGAACATTAAAAATTTAGTTAACCCACGTGCTGAATTATTTTCTCTAAGGAAAAAAATACATTGAAAAATATCGAAGGGAAGCCAGAGCTCAGAGACATCGTTGCATGTTGTTTGGAGCTTGAAATCTTACTTCCACACTCGAATTCGTACTCTTCCCTGCTGAAATCTCTCTATCTCTATGAAAATTGAAATCCCTAATCCAATAGTGTAACCAGTACGAAAGATCTCTTTGACTGAATGCAGATTGATTCTCATCAACTGCTCAAAACGAAGGTTAGATATTTGTCAATCGATTGGAATTAGTCATCGATTTCTAGTTTTACATGTTTTTACACGTACGATTTGAATATTTTGTTTGTTTGCATTCGTGTCATCTTGAAATAGGCTTTGATTTCTGGGTTTGAAGTGAGAGTCAGGTATGTTAAATGTAAGGGGTTTTTTATTCAATTTAAGTTTTAGAAATTGCAATCGATTTTGGGCTAAGGTTTTCTAAGTTTCAGCGAGTTATGGTTGCTTTAATTCATGTTTTTGCTTCAAAGTATAAACGATAGTTGTTGATTTTTGGGTTTTTTTTGTTTCAATCTGAGTTTCAGAAATTGATATCGATTTTAGTATAAGTTGTTCTAAGTATAAGTGATTTATAGTTGCTATAATCGTGCGGTCTTTTAAAGTATAAACATGTTTCTTTATTATGCAGGGAGCTTTTAGTTTCAGAATTTTTTTTGTGTAATTGACAGGTGAGACTGAAGCTCAGTCACTAGTTTTAACATGGACAAGTCTTGAGTTTAACATCCCATGTATGGATTTCTTTGTTATCTTTATTCGGTTATTAAGTACAACTTTTTGTCTGAAATTTATTATTTTTTAAATTGGCTAGTCTTGAGTATCACAGAGGTTTATCTACATTTGTGCAAGTAGCATTAGTACGATTGGGTATTGTGTCCCTGTATTGATTGCCGCAATTCATGCCATCAACCTATATGTATAATGGAGGATCATCTCGTAATTAGGGGAATGGATCAGAGATACATGAGGAATTCTTGTTGGAGTATGCATGGTGATGTAAAGACTGACAAACCAAGTGATGATTCGAGACATGAATTTGAAGCTTATAATCTGATTACAACAACCTTCTTTGATGGTAATGCAAATACTGAGCCACACAATGAAGATAATGAAGATCAAGCAGATAAGGTCGATAAGATAGATGAATATGAGTTTAAGAATAAACTCCATGATGCCGAAACTCCATTATACTCTAGCTGTTCCAACTATACGAAAGTTTCTGCGATTATGGGACATTACTGCATAAAGGTGAAGAGTGGTATGTCGGAAAACTACTTTGATCATCTGTTGACATTAGTTCATGACATGCTTCCTATAAATAATGTTCTCCCCAGAACATCTGATGAGATGAAGAGGTTTTTAAAGTTTTTTGGTTTTGGCTATGACATGATTCATGCTTGCAAGAACAACTATATCTTATACAGCAAGCATTATGAAGATATGGAAAGCAGCCCAAGGTGTACTACTTCTAGATGGGAAAAGGATAAGCATAGTGGGGAGATAAAGAAGGGGATTCCAGCTAAGGTGTTACAGTATTTTCCAATCAAAGACAGATTCAGACGTATGTTTAGATCGAAAAGGATAGCGGAAGAGTTACGTTGGCATATCAATGGTGGTAGTTCAGATGGTACAATGCGTCATCCGGTAAATTCAATAACTTTGGCTAATGTGAATCATAAATGGCCTGATTTTTTAGCTAAACCAAGAAATCTTCGACTAGGTCTTTCCACTGATGGGATGAAGCCTTTCTCGATTCAAAATTCCAAGTACTACACATGGCCAGTGTTATTGGTTAACTATAACATGCATCCAACCAAATGTATAAAGGCAGAGAATATTATGTTAACATTGTTGATCCCTTGTCCAACTGCACGTAGCAAGAACATCGATGTCTACCTCGCACCATTGATAGATGATCTAATGGATCTCTTGAATGAAGGTATTGTGGTGTATGACTCTTTTATGAAGGAACACTTTACATTTAAAGCGATTTTACTATGGAGTATTAGTGATTATCCAGGCTTAAGGACATTGGCTGGGTGTAAAGTCAAAGACAGACAAGCGTATAATGTTTGTGGAAAAGACACACCCTTTATATGGTTGAAGTTCAGTCGGAAGCATGTATATTTAGGAAACAGATAGAGGCTCATACCTAATCATCCTTACAGAAGAAAAATGAAATGGTTTGAAAATATTATGGAAGAATGAAAAGCAAATAGAATTCAGACTGGAGCAGAAATATTTGAAACATTTAAAGCAAAAGAAAAGGAAAGACTTTGTCTGATGATGAGAACATTTTAGAATATGAGTATGAAGAGGACAATGATAATTGGAAATGGAAGAAAAGGTCCATTCTCTTTGATATACCCTACTGGAAGGTAATCACTTTTCAAATAAAAGTCAGTAAATTACCTTTAGTTTGTTATATTTGCATTTCATTCATCACTAAGTATTAAACTTTTTGTGTTGTTAGGATATGTCAGTTCGTCACAACCTTGATGCTATGCATGTGGAGAAGAACATGTCCGATGGATGGAGAACGGAACTGAGGCATGGTTAGATTAACAGATTGACGGATGGACTGAGTAGTACCACAGAAGGTGGAACAGACTGTGAAGTGGTCGGTACAATGGACTGGGTAAAGACATGACAGGATGTGGGATGGATAGAACGTACCATTGAACTGGTTTTTGGTACGGATAAACTGAATACGCTAAGGTATGTATAACTATGACTTGTTATGTTCTGGTTGTGTAAGATGGTTAGAACAAAATGGTTAAGTTGTTGGATAGATAGTTGGGCCGCCTGATATGAACTTATGACCAAATTTTGACTAAGTATAGAATTGGAACATAACATGACTAAGTATTCGGCTTTCCCATGGTCGAACTCAACCGTATATTGTCTATATATTCATGAATTGTGGGTTAGAACCTCTTAGAATCCTTAGTGGTAAAGGCTGAGTCTAAAGGTTGCTAACTAGAGCGTTCGGGAAGGAATGTTTTGGCACCCGATCGCGGGAAAGCTGAGTTAGGTGCCACAAGTTGGTATCAGAGCAAGGACGGTTCTAGGACATGGTCTGGTGCGTGTTGGGATTGTCTGGTTTGGTTCAGTACAAGAAACATTAAGTAAGATGGCAATTGCTTAACAAACTAATGGGTTGATGTGGAAGTAAGGTTATCTTACTTGGTAAGCAAACCGAGTTTAATCATGGCATGAACTGTTTAGGATGGTAAAGGCGTGATCACTAAGTTAGCTAAGTGAAAAGTCATTGGTATGGAAAAGGATGTGTAAACATTAGACGAGATTGATAACTGAAAATCATTGGATATGACTAAGGTATGGAAACAATGAAGTCATTGGATTGATTTGACTGAGGACGTGAATTCCGAAAGCACCGAGTTTAGGAAGTCTGTGGTAACGACTAAGTCTGTAAAGTCATGGAAAATGACTAAGTTACTAGATTACCAGAATGAGAAGTTGGAAGGACTTACATTCGCTTGGAATAGATTCTGACAAGTATGTTCAGGAATTGGTCTTAACACGTTTGGAAAGACAAGGACAAGGTTGGTCCGAAAATTGAATTATAAGTTATGGGAAATAGCTGAGAGGTTCTTAAAGGAACACTTAGTCAAAAGAGGATTACTGAAATGAGTGAAGTATGGATACTTCACGTATAGTGGAGAGTTTAATATGCTCTGATAGTGTTCTAACTTATCCGTAAAAGAGTGGAAAAGGTCCAAATGTGTAGTTGGAAAATGCTAAGGAAAACTTGGCTTACTGGAACAATGAACGGAAAGTGAAACTATCTAAGGGACTGAAATGTGTGGTTTACCGGATGTGATGGAAAGGTATTAGACTTAAGCATGGTTGGGGTGTGTCATGGAAGTTTGAGGCCAATCTGATGGCGTCCTTGGGTACTGACGGGTATGCCAAGGCGTTTACTGACTTTGGGCGGAGTGATTCTGCCAAAGTGTTACTAACTGGTCTTGGGCGGAGAAAGTTCACCAAGACATTACTGTTGATTACCGGCAACGATGCCAAATTTGATAACATGATTGTTAGTCCTTTGGTTATCAAATCTATTGCAATACAATAGGTATCGAACCAAAGTGTGTTGCTAGCATTCATGGTATGGGAGGCTATCTAATTCAAGAAAAATCAAAGCAATGGTGATTCTCTCACAATTAACTAACATGATGAAAAACAGAGTATCAATACTAAGCAATACTGAAAAACAAAGTATGATGACTAAGCAGTAAGCTAAAAATAGAGTGTTAAGAATAGAGAAATTACAACAAAACAGAGCAACGAACTGGAAGCAATAAATGATAAAAACAGGTTCATGAGGAGAGTAGAGTCATCGATCTAAGCCTAACCATGGGTTTCACAACTCATCTAGCAACCTATTAAGCAAGTCTAGGGCTAAGGATTTAAGTATCAAACAATCAAGTCATTCTCATAGTCAAGAAATCTCAGCCTGAGCGTGACCTAACCCAAATCTCTTGGTGATTACATGCTCAGACTGTCATAAACAAACAATCATACACAACCAACTGACACTCTGAACGACCAACCTCTTGGGTTAGAACCATCAATCCTAGATCGAACCTAAGCCTAGCATATTATCAAGCACCTTTTAAGTATAACAGCTGCGAATCAAATTTCAAGTGATCAGGATGAAACAAGCCTTAAGACCATTCAATCTAGCAAGATCTATGACAGAATTCAAGCAAACAAGAATGAAACACCATGGCTGGACCTAGATCTACTCCATCTCCTCACAAAACCCTAAGCAAACTAGTCACTAAGCATGGTGAGAAGCTCAAACTCAAGCATAAAAACGAAAGGAATAATGAAAGACTAAAAACAAAGCTGAAAACAAAATCAAACTAACCAAAATTGAGATTCAAAAAAGATCAAAGGATTTCATAAAAGAAGCAAAGAACAATCACAAAGGTAATGAAAAACTATTTCAGATCTATGCCAGAAAGAGTAAAACTCGGTTCTGCGTTTTTTCGCTTTAAGGGGTATTTATAGATCCCCAAACATGAAAGCCCTAATCCGAGTTAGCATCAGATAAGGTCGGTCAAAATAATGAAGTCGGTGGATGCTGCTTAAGGGATCACTAGCGAGTTCAACATTCAGCTTCAGTCACTTCCAAAAATCTCAGCTTCAGGGTTACCATGCGAGTTGGACTGGCGAGTGCTCCAAAATTCGTATTTCTGGCTTCATCACTGTGCTCCACTCGTTGGTACTGGCGAGTTCGGGTATTGAGTGCTTCATGATTTTGTAATTCTGGCCTTGTTTTTCCGCTGCACTCGCTGGTACCGACGAGTTGAGCAAATGTGGCTTGTGCAATCTTCAGTTTTCAAGGTCTTTAATTCAGGCACTCTGTCTTAGGCCCATCCTTGCAGTTCTTATGCCAATTTCACTCCAGGATGCTCCAATATGCTCAAAAGTACCTAAGATGCTCCAAATGAAACATGTATGCATAATGAATGCAATGTAAGCCTAAAAGGACTCTAAAATGCTGAATATACAATGAGAATGAATGCAAACGGATGCGAATTATACAACTAGAATGGGTTAAAATGCATGTATATCAACTCCCCCTAACTTAGTTTTTGCTTGGCCTCAAGCAAGTGCAATGAATTAAGAAGGAAAAGAGGTTGCAGACGCAGGGAATATCTAACTCGCCAATCAGGCACCTCGACATGTTAAAACTCTAAACCATAAGTGAACCAATGTTCCATTACGACTCTCACTATATACTCGTCTATAAGCTTAGCATCCAGTCCTCAAATCCCTAATGCCTAAGCTGGTCTTTAAGAGTGTAGACTTGAATCCTTATCTCTAGAGGTGAATGCCTCNGCTGGTCTTTAAGAGTGTAGACTTGAATCCTTATCTCTAGAGGTGAATGCCTCAAGAGGGACTATAGATCAATGAACATATGATTCAACTTTCTGAACTTGGCATGGTATAGATTCAATTTAGCACACTTGTCAATTCCTTTGTTTGTTCAGTTTAAGCACAAACTCATGGTCTTCGAATCC
>OVAX01003013.1:0-23599 GCA_900406405.1 Lepidium africanum
AAATGCAATAGATATGTATGAAAAGTGAACTAAAAATGACACCTAAAACATGCTAAAATGCACTAGAACATGGAGCTCTGGAAATATTGAACATGTGGACTATTGAAGATCTTCCTCTTGGTAAAAAGGCTATTGGGAGTCAATGGGTTTTCAAAGTTAAGTTAAAATTTGATGGAACATTGGAGAGATATAAAGCACATCTTGTGGCTATGGGAAACAATCACATTGAAGGTGAAGATTATGGAGAAACATTCTCACATGTAGTAAAGATGGGTACGGTTCGATTATTCCTTGATGTAGCTGCGAAACGTGGCTGGATTGTCCACCAAATGGACGTGCATAACGCATTTCTTCATGGTGACTTAGAGGAAGAAGTTTATATGCGTATGCCTCCTGGTTTTTAGCATCCGGATAAGAACAAAGTGTGTAGGTTATGGATTGAAATAAGAACTTCGGTGCTGGTTAGCAAAACTTTCTTCTGCTCTCTTGGACTATGGGTTCGAACAAGCACTTGTTGAGTAGTCTCTATTCACTTTCAACAACAATGGTGTGACAATTCATATCCTAGTGTATGCTGATGACTTGATTATTGCAGGCAATAATTTTGAAGCAACCAACGACTTTAAACATGACTTGTCAACTTGCTTCCACATGAAAGATCTTGGTTCTCTCAAGTTTTTTCTTGGTATCGAAGTTGCCCGCAATGCTACTAGTATGTATGCGTAAGTATTCTCTAGACATTCTAAAATTGAAATGAGTGAAGCAAAACCAGCAAGTTTTCCTCTGGAATAGAATCATCATCTCGCTTTGTCTACATCACTGTTGCTTAATGATCCTAAACGATATCGTTGTTTGCTTGGGTGCTTGATATATTTGGTTGTTACTCGTCCAAACTTAGCTTTCTATGCTCATATTTTGGCATAGTTTATGCAAGCACCTCGAGCAGATCATTGGCAAGCGGCGTCAAGAGTAGTCTAGTATTTGAAGTCTGATCTCGGACAGGGTATTCTCCTCAGGTTGAATGACACATTCCAGATCACGGGCTGGTGTGATGCCGAATGGGCAAGCTGTCCAACGACTCGTCACTCAGTCACCGGTTATGTTGTTCAACTCTGTCAATCTCTGATTTCTTGGGAAATGAAAAAGCAAGACACAGTAAGTCGATCATCTGCAGAAATCGAGTACATATCTATTGTTTTTCTCACCCAAGAATTGATATGGATCAAAAGAATGCTTCACATTTTAGGTGTCGATCATGATCAACCTCTGGTAATAAAGTGTGACAGCGAATCAGCTATATACATTATCATTAATCTAGTTTTTCATGAACGAACAAAACTTGTTGAACTGGATTGTCATTTTGTAAGAGATGAAGTGGTTCACAAGAATGTACAGTTCACTCACGTTGATTCTAAGTCTCAAGTGGTTGGCATCTTAACTAAACCTCTTGGGCGAGATACTTTTCACGAGTTCAGACACAAGTTGGGCACACTTGAGGGGGTATTGAAGCAACCGATATCACAATTTGATTAAGTCCCAGCTGGTTCTCTCTTGGTTTATTATTTGAATTACATATAACAGAGTTTCCTAAAACAAACGATTTTCTCTCTTTATTTGTTGGCTACATTCAAGCCTGTATATTCACTTCTCTTTTGTAAGATTGGTATTTATATGTAACCTCTGAGATTATGAATAAGACAGATAGAAAGTCTAGAATCGTCTCTTGGCTAGATCCATAAAATGACTCTTATTTAAGTGGAAACCACTACACCACAACCATTTGATTCATTATTCTTCTAGTCAGGCCCGGCTCATGTATCACAAAGGTCCAGAACAAAATAAAAAGCAAAAAACCCTATTATATTAAATTTTTAGACATAAAATTTATTTGGGTCCTCTAGAATAAACAAAAAAAGTGAAATTTGAGATTGAGCCTGTGCAAATGCACTTGCACATGCACTGGGCCGAGCGTGCTCCCAGTCTTTAATTAAAATTCCTTTTTCTTTTGCTCATCACAGTAAACATTGTCGACTTTAAGTGGAACCAGTTTCAGATATTTAGTTTTTACATTCTTGAAGTTCTTCCGGTCAGCGAAGGCACATTATAGTGCAACATTTGTTTGGGTTCCAGACTTGAGCAAAGCATTTCAAGAGAGATGAAGATGATTGAAGAAGCTAAGACCATGGAACTTGATTCATAATCATATTAAATATTCTAAATTAAAATATGTCCCACTCCCATTACATAAACAAGATGAGAGCAAGAAGATTCGAGTTAATTTATTTGAAAAAGAGCCCAACGTACATTTGTGTCACTTCTCATTCCATTCTCCAAAGAACGAAGATTTGATGCCAAAGTACTAAATACTTTAGAACAATGATTTCATTCCCCTAACCAGCATTGCAAATTATTATATCATTTCTTTTATTCGTGAAAAAATAGTTATTTATCTGTGAACTATTTGTTTAATATATTACTATGTTTGCTCATAAAATACAGAATTAAACTAGGAAACATAACAATAAGAAATTGTTTTGAATGTTTACTATATAAAGCTTTTCTGTAAAACAAAACGAACAAAAAACTAATAAAAATCTTTCACCATTTTTCTTGAGGCTTGTATCCTCCGATGACGCTTATTAACGTCGTGTTTTAGTTTCGTCTTGCCTGATTCTCCAATCTCTGCGGCGGCGCCTAAGAATCCCGTCTGAGTTCCGTCGCTGTCATTGTCAATATCTCCTTCGATCGTTAATCCTTCGATCCTAGCCGCAATTGATTCCCCTTTCACTCCAACATCTACATTTTTACACACAACACACACATTATACAAAAACAAATTTCATATATATTCATATCACAGGTTAATTACTAGACACAACAACAATTTTTTTTAATTAAAACGTAATATTTCATCATAAAAACATATACATCATTACGATTTATAAGTAATTATAATACAATTATCATATATATATATATATATATTCGTAATAAAAACTTCACAATACTGTAACTAACTAATTGAGTAACAATTTTATCACAAATCGTTATGAATCAAAATTATATATAATAAATTATTCAGGATAATTCATAATTTAAAAACGGTAACAAAATATTATTTTAGTCTCAAAATTTCTTCAAAATAATTCAAATTATTGTTAGTTAGATTAACAGCTAGATAATGTAATGCCTAAAGTCGAAAACATATATAGTAAATCGATCGAACCAATAGGTGAAAGTCGATGATCATGAATGTTGAAGATGTATATATACCTGTACTAGAGAAGAACCATAGGACGAGAGCACAAGCAAGAAGGACAAAAGGGATGATGTGAACGGCGCTTTCAGCGAACTTTGCACGTGACTTCTCTTTCTTGGTCACCTCTTGGTTATTAGGATCGTATGGAGCCGAGTCATCTTCGTCTAGGCCCTTCCATAAGCCTTTTGGCGCTGACCAAGGCACAGAGTAATCGTCGGTCACACGGTTCCAGCTCGAAGATCTGTACATTGTGTCTATCTCTTCCGATCTTGTTGAGTGAATCAATTTCCTAACAACGTAACTTATTAAGGCTGAAAAGTAATACGTTTGTATCAAATGAGAAATAATTTCGTAATTCGGTACTGAAAATACTTTTCACAAAATTTGTTTTTCTAATAATTTGGTGGCGAATTTAGGGCCTATGGCTTTGGTAAATCTGGATCGAGGTTAAGACTCTGTCAATTGTTGAATGAATCTCACAAAAAAAAAACTTCTTTTAACTATTTGGAGAGCATATATTTTGAGAGTCTTAACTATACCAATTTCAAAACAAAAAAAAAAAAACTATTTGGAGAGCATATATTTTGATGCATTTTTATAACATTTTATTTAAAATAATTTTACATATAGTCTTAAAATATTTATATGTTTTATCTACATGCATGATATTTTGTAAAATCTGGAATGATTTGCTATTGTATGTAAAATATTTCACATTATACGTATATATGCGTCTTTGATATCTATATATGTCCACGTAATCACAGGTTAAAACGTAAAAGGACATGGAAAAAGTCATACCGTATACCAAACCAAACCGGTCTATCTTACTACACCTTTAACCAATCTAGTAGATTTCGATCAATCTTTGATTCTAAGAGTGTCAATGAACCTATTCCCCTCAGAGATCTCATTCTTCACTAGAAAATCAAGAAAATCGTTAAAGCTGCTCTCTTTATACTGAACCGGATTTTCATTGTTAACCAATTGGTCCGGTACAGTCATCTTATCGTCCATACTCAAGCTATGCAAGCTCGCTAGAGAGATTCTCGTCTTCTCTTTATTTAGTGTGACTTTATGAACAACGCTCTTGTATAATCCATTGCTTAGCACTTCCACATGATCACCAATATGGACCTAATTAAAAGAAAACAGAGCATTTAAATCAATCTATAGATGTTCTTTTTCTATATAAGTATTTAATGTATCAACACATTGACTTCCATTGTTATTATATATCACTAACCTTAAGTACACCTTTGACTTGTGGAACATTAACCCAACGGCCAGAGCCACCCTGAGCCTTCGGATCAAAGATACTCAGACCAGACAAGTTCTGTAGAAGAATGGTGATGCAGCTGTAGTCTGAATGTGGCGGTAGGCCTAGCGCTGTCCCAGGGTCCGGACATGGTGGATAGCAATTAACGGCCATGACTTGCATGCCGTTTTCTTCCATCCGAGACGACAAGTAGTCTCTCCCCAGCCCTAGACTCTCTGTGATTGCTCTCATTATCTCTATAGATAGCTTCCTCACTTCTTCACAGAATTTTCCCATTTTTTCCCTGAAATATTCAAATAAACATGATGCCCAGATAATAAGAAGATGTGATAAACATGGTCGGATAAGCAACAACGTAAAACACCGTATGCCTTTCTTATGACATAAAAATAGTCTATTACATTACCGAGGAAAAAAAACAATAAAGATTTCTGGCAAAAAATCATGTTATATATTAAATATTAGAAAAACATTTGGGAAATATGTATACTACTTAGGACAAAACAGTGTGCTATATTGGAGAAAAAAAAGTGTTATACTACGTACGTACAAATAAAAACAAATTTATATGTAATATATTTTAGTAAGGATGTTGACCACAAAAAGAAAATCGGACCAACAGCTGATTAAAATAATAAAATAATGAGAAAATTCAAACTAGAATTTAAATTGAGATTTAGAGATCTGCGTGTAGCATCTTTAATATTTTAAATTTTAGTTTTTATTTTATTTTCAAATATAAAAAATTCAAAATTAATACATAGATTTTTTTTGGTTAAGAAAAAATATTATAGAGTTGCAAGTGACAGGAATGTGTCTTCGAAGTTACCTAAGCTAGAGCAAAGGGCGGTCCAGGTGAAACAGTCCATTAGGTCAACAAGTAAAAGGACAAAACACGCCGCAATAAGCAAACCCATGTTGTGTATTTTGTAAATGCAATGCATGTATATATTACGTAATCAGTGACATCTTATACCTGTATTTGGGTGGATTCTCAGGCCAAAGATGAATCCAACGATGAAGAGGATGTGCGTAATGCTTTAGAAATATTCTCCAGAATTGGATTTTGTCCATACCATCCTTCAGACTGGTACTGTATCGAACCGGTGCGTATACATCATTTGACATAAACTTTCTTTTCTCCTTCTCCGACAGCTCAAAGAAGTCGTTCGCCACGGCCAAAGCGTCGTCTAGTATGTTCTGGTCGATTCCATGGTTCACAATCTGATATCATAAATTACTCAGAAAAGAAAAAATCAGTTTAAATGAGAGTATAACCGGAAAATGTTAACCCATTTAAAACCGGATTTGCCTTGAAATGTTAGGATCGACAAGAACCGAATTATAGATAATCCTCTCAAACCTCTAATAATATCACATAAAGTAAATACAAATTTTTGCAATCGAACTCAAATAAAAAAATGAAGTAGAAATGATACTTGACCATTTAACCAAAAACACTTCCAGGTTTCTGAATTTTGTTACAAAAATTTTAGAAGTGAACTCAAATTCTACGAAAACAGAAATAAACAACTTACTTGGAAAAAACCAAGATGATGGCATGCCAAAGCTAGCTCTTGAAGAACCTCTCGACGTTCATTGTCTCCACCTTTCAAGCGAGATATATCAATCGTAGGTACAACTTCAGAACTTGAATCCAGAGCATCGCATGGCCTGGAAGAAGACGGGACGACGTAACAATCTGGAACATACGGTAAACTTCTCTCTTGTGCAGAGTTTCCCATTTTGAAAGTACTCGGATGCTCATTTTTCTCATTCTCCATTGTTACGATTTGTAATGAGTGTTTATGTAATGCGAGTGTGGTAACTCTATAAATAGGGGTTTGTAGCCGACATTTCCAATTCATTGTAGGTCGAATACTAAATTAATATTGTCTGTTTTTGGAAGATGTGGAGCATGTGTAACTGTCAAGGGCATATGTCTACCAATAACGAGTCATAATTAATGAACATTCGTAATTTCGTATGTATGTTGTAAGGACTATATAAAAGTGACCAAATTCATATGGTGACGAGTAACATTAATAAAGGGATATAGTATAAACATTTATTAGAGGAGACTTAATGGATATCATTCATAGTACCATCTACAAAAAAACAATGAAAAACTTTCCGCAAAAAAGCTTCCTCTTGTCCGGATTTTAGGCCTTAATAAATACTTTGCACACACGTGGCTATATTGATAAGTTATTGAATTTGTATGGATTATGCAAAGAATTTTGAAATAGTTAATATGGCCTTGCTTGAGGTCTAGGTAATGTACGTACGTATTGCGCCACTTCTTTATTCATGCAGTAGGTTACTTTTTTCTTTCTTTCTTTTTTTTTTTTTTTTTTTAAATGGTTTTTTTTTTTTTTTTTTTTAACNTTTGTAAATGGTTTTGTTCTTTCTTCTTTTTAACATTTGGACAACATGCGGTGGAATTATTCAACGTTTTATCATTAAATGTATGATCTTAGAAGCTTTTGAAAAATTACTAAAATTATTTGATGCCACTGTCACCAAAAGGACCATGATAACTAACGATGCACCAAGTTAAAAAAATAACTAGCGCCCTTATTTGGTCGAAAAACAACTCGAACTTAACTAATAAGTAATATTAAATTCATTAACAAAAAAAATATATTAAAGCGATTTTTGTTTAATCAAAGTACCACTATTTAGTGTCAAAACTACATAAACTTCAAGTGTAATTGTAATGACACGTTGGTTGTTAATTCGTATGCGTATTAGTAATTTAGTATGACTTCATTCCTTTAATAAAGAATGTCGTTTTCTAGCACATTAATTTAACCGGTTTTTTTTTATATCAAGTTTAACTATAAAATATGTTCTTACTTAAAATCTAAAAAAGAAAAAAAAAAACTTATTTTGATCAAAAGGGTGAATATGAATGTTGTTTAACATTTGTTCGGTCAAAAGTTAGTTTCTTCAAAAGAAAAAAAAAATCTATTGGTATAAAACCTTGAAAATGATGCTTTTTACAGAAGTTATATATTAGGACAAACAAATTGTTTTCTTAAGTGTGTTAAACTTGAACCGTATTGTATATTTTCTATTAATTACCAATATTTTATGCAATGACCACAAAAACATTACAAGTGTGCAGATATGTGGAAGTATATTAGGTGGGTTTGGTGAAGAGAAACACTCACGATTAGTCGAGAAGTTCAACACCCCTTCAATGTCAATTATAAATATCCTCAACGAGTATTCTGGAAAGATGAGATGTACATTTTAACTAATAGACATATATACATTAAAATTAACCAATTAATGACAATATTAATCTAGTAATGGCTATTATCATGTTAGTTAAAATAAAATCACCATTTTTTCCAATAATTGCATCGACGATATCCGATATATATCACTCTGACATACATTCGAATCAACTTGCAGTATACAGGTTCTTACAATATGCATTAGTTCTAGCAAAATAAATATGAAGTACCTTTCTAATGTCTTCATGAAGATTTTACCAATTTAGGGTTGTGGACTGTACCTAACAACACAACAATCCTATGAACTTGTGAAACACGAAAACTGTGCAAAGAACAAAAGGCTAAGGAACAAAGCAGATCATATATGTTATAGTGGTTGTGAAGTTAGGTTATCCACCAATGAGCAACCTCAACCTATGCCTTATATTTACACCATATACCAAATGTTGATACACGAAACTTATGCTCAATTTATTGAAAAATACAAACGTGATGAAGAAGACGTCGACGAAGCTATTTCTTTTCAATTTCTGCATCATTTCTGGGATTGCAATAATAGGATGCAACGCAACGACATACTTTGTTGGAGACAGTTCCGGTTGGGACATAAGCTCCGATCTTGAGACTTGGACTTTAGGCAAGCGATTCTCTGTTGGTGATGTTCTAAGTAAGTTTCTTATACACCTACACACACTTAAAACTGTTGCAAAGTGCAGGAAGTCTAATTATAAGTATTTGTATAACGTTTTTGCAAGTGTTTCAATACTCATCGACGCATAGTGTATACGAAGTGGCTAAACCCAAATTCCAGAACTGCAATATTACAGAACCTATCCGTACGTTCACAAACGGAAATACGACCGTACCTCTTACAAAACCAGGAGAGAGGTTTTTTGTCTGTGGTAATAAGCTTCATTGCTTCGCTGGTATGAAATTACAAGTCAATGTTGAAGGTAACAATGGTCCATCTTCTGCACCTGTTGGAGCTCCTCAAGCTGCCACTGGAGGGATGCTTCAACCTTCTTCTAAGAAGAATAACCCTGCGACTGGGGTCGCTAGCTCGGCTGTTACTATTGGAGGCAACGGCTCGAGGGATATTATGGGAATTTTTGTATACATGATGGTTTTTGTTTTTTCATTATCAATTTGGTCTCACTGATTATACAATTAGTAAGAGTTTACATGTATGTATAAATATTAATTTCCATAACTGTAATGCGTACGAGTGATACTATTCGGTTTATATATACTTTGAATTTTCCGTTTATTGGGTTGAAGATTTATGATCAACATTAATAGCCTTGATTGCTACCGACTGCAACCAAAACATTTTTTTTTGTGGTTATAAGATTATGTAACTCGGTATTTTATAAACCAATAGTTCAATTTGGATTTTATTATTCTAGTTTACTTGTTTCTCCTATATAAAAACAACTTGTACGTTTTTCTGCTTTCTTTAATAGAAAATAACAGAATCTCTATTTCATTTTCATTGAATTCTCTCAAAAGATAATATGGTATTAGAACTTTTGCCTCGCTTTTTCAGTTCAGTTTTGAAATTTTGATCGAATCTCATCGATTTTCATCTCGATTTCATCTTCATCACTGATTCTTTTAGTTCCGATCGTGTTTTCTTTTTGATTCCGGTGAATGCGATGGTCTCCGTCAAGAATTTGCGGCGTCGCACGGTTAGGTCACGATTCACAACTGAAGAACCTCCTGTTCCTTTGATTAACTCTCCTCAAGTACTTTCTCCGATGGTGATAAATTCTTCTCTGGTAATGGATTACTCTGATGTTCATTCTCCGTTCATCCTTACCAATGGAGATAATCCAGGTACTTTACTCATATTTGAGAATTTAGATGGAAAAAACTATTACTGATGGCGAATTGAAATGACGATCGCTCTAGAAGCAAAGAATAAGATTGTGTTCGTTGATGGTAGCTTAACTAGACCAGATGAATCACATCCTGCATCACTGTAACAGCATGGTAAGTCATGGCTTCTCAATTCAGTTTCTAAATCCATCTACAAAAGCATTCTAAGTTTCAATGATGCATCTCAAATTTGGAAAGATCTTTCGGTTCGTTTTCATATCATGTATATTCCTCGTTCTTATCAGATAACTCAGCAGATATGGTCACTTCAACAAGGTTCTTTAAATCTTTTTGACTATTACACTCTGTTGAAGACTCTTTGGGATGACCTGGATGGATTATATTGTACTAGGAACTGTAAGAATTGTAATTGTTGCAGATCTTTTGACAAGAAGGCTGAAACTTCTAAAGTCATTAAATTCTTAGTAGGATTGAATGAATCTTATGCATCTATTCGAAGTCAAATCATCATAAAGAAATCTCTTCCTGATCTTGCTGAGATTTACAACCTTCTTGATCAAGATCACATTCAACGCAACATTGATTCTTCTTCACTGAGCACTGCTTCTGCTTTTAATGTAGCTGTCACAAATACAGATTCTGTATCAATCAATGCCACTCATTATCAGACTAATCCGAAGCAGAATAGACCTCAATGTACTCATTGTGGATATGTTGGACATTCAGCAGATAAATGCTATAAACTTCATGGCTATCCACCTGGTTACAAACATAAACAGAAAGGAACTCAACATCAAGAGAAGTCTTCCTCTTCTGTTCCTCCTGTCATTTCAAATATGGCAGTGGATCATCTCTCTACTTCATATACCTCTCAAGATATTCCCACGATGATAAGAGGCATGTCTAAGAATCAGATTCAAGATGTGATAGCTTATTTCAGCTCATAATTACATATACCAGCAGCTCAACCAGTCACTCTTGTCCTAGTAAGTGACACTAATGGTACTGCACCAAATGGTATTGCTTTTTCTTTCTAAACTCTTTGTTTTGTCGGTATTTTGACAGCTTCTAGGAGTGTTTTAAAATCCCATACTTGGATCCTCGATAGCGGTGCGACTCATCATGTTTGTCATGACAAGAGTTTATTCAACACTCTAACTTTTGATCTGAGTTCTTCTGTGACACTTCCTACTGGTATTAGTGTCAAAATTGCAGGGTTGGGAACCATCAAAGTCACAGAGACTATTGTTTTGAAGAATATTTTATACATTCTTAGTTTTCGTCTCAATCTTCTTGGTGTTAATCAATTCACTAAGGAATCTCATTATGAGGTGCCTTTTACTGCTGATGCATGTAAAATCCAGGATCTTACCAAGGGCTCGATGGTTGGACAGGGTAAATAAATTGTTGGACTGTACGTTTTGAAAAGCTTCTTTGGACATGATTTTGAAGACAATCACTCATCACCTCTTTGTAATTCAGTTGCTATTATCTCTTCTCTTTGGCATAAAAGATTAGGCCATCCTCCAGCTTTTGAAGTAGATTTTCTCCAAAATGTACTTGGATTTCAGAAAACTAATAAAGTTGTTTCTTCTCATTGTGATACTTGTCAACTTGCCAAAACAGAAGCACATGCCTTTCATTTTTCATAACAATATGACTTCATTTGCTTTTGATTTGTTGCACATTGATACATGGGGACCTTTCTCAGTTACTTCTCATGAAGGATACAAATACTTTCTCACAATAGTTGATGACTTCACAAGAGCTACATGGGTTTTTCTAATGAAGAATAAATCTGAAGTTTTGCAGATTTTTCCTAATTTCCTGAAAATGATAGCAACTTAGTACAACAAGAATGTGAAGGCTGTAAGATTGGATAATGCTCCTGAGTTAAAGTTCACTGAATTGTTCAAAGAGAAAGGTATAATCTCTTACCATTCTTGTCCAGAAACACCTGAATAGAATTTGGTTGTAGAAAGAAAGCATCAACATATCCTGAATGTTGCTAGATCGTTGATGTTTCAATCTCACATTCCTCTTGAATATTGGTCAGATTGTATTCTCACTACCGCGTTTCTCATTAATAGATTACCTTATCATAATCTATCTAATCAGTCTCCTTTAAAACTTCTTCATTCAAAGGCTCCTGATTACTCCTTGTTGAAAGTTTTCGGTTGCTTATGCTATAAATCTACATTTTCACAACATCATTATATGTTTCAACCTCGTGCAAGAGCTTGCATTTTCTAGGGTTATCCTGCTGGATATAAAGGCTACAAGTTACTGGATTTGGAATCCAACCATATATCCATTTCCAGACATATGATATTATTTGAAGATTTGTTTCCATTCAACAAATGAAGTGATCTCACTGCAGATTTTTTCTATGCATCTGAAGCCTCTTCATCTATGACCGATCCAGCTCAAGCACTTACTCTTGCATCCAAAACCATTGTTGTCTCCGAATCCATACCTCCTTTATCCAATAAAAGGGAGAGTAAACTTCCTTTATATCTCAAGGATTATCACTGTAACATTTCCTCTGATGTTTGATATCCTATTTCTGCATATATCAATCTTACACAATTGTCCATTGATCATCATGCCTTTATGTGTGCTATTGATCAATATGCAGAACCAAGTTGTTACAGTCATGCAAAGAAGATCAAGGAATGGTTGGAAGCTATGGGTTTTGAAATTGATGCCTTAGAGATACTTGGATTGTATGTTCTTTACCTCCGAAAAAACACCTATCGGGTGTAAATGGGTTTACAAGGTTAAAATCAATGCATATGGCACTCTTGAGTGTTTTAAAGATTGTTTGGTTTCTAAGGGCTACACTCAGAAGGAAGGTGTGGATTTTGTTGATACATTCTCTCTTGTAGCTAAGATGACGACTGTCAAAACGTTGATTGTTGTTTCTTTTGCAAAGAACTGGTTCCTTCATCAACTTGATATTTCTAATGCCTTTTTAAATGGGGATCTTGATGAGGAGATATATATGTCTCTTCCTCCAGGATATACTGCAAAGCAGGGAGGAACTTTACCAGAAAATGCAGTTTTAAAGCTCAACAAATCACTTTATAGTCTAAAACAGGCTTCACGTCAGTGTTCTTGAAGTTTAGCTCTGTTCTCATTGGCCTAGGATTCAAAAATTCCAATGCAGATCACTGTCTTTCATACGACACACTTTTGATCATTATGTGGCATTATTGGTTTACGTCGATGACATTGTTATTGCCTGTAGTGATGAAGATGTTATTGGTCAATTGAAGAAAAATCTCTTTGCAATTTTTAAATTGCGTGACTTAGGACCCTTGAATAATTCCTTGGTCTTGAGATTGCACGCTTTAGCACTGGAATTCACATTTGTCAACACATATACATTTTGGAAATACTTGAAGAGACCGGTTTACTTGGATGCAGACCATCTAGCATTCCCATGGAACCAAGTTTGAAGCTTAGTCTTCACTCTGATGAATCCGTACTTGACAATCCTAAAGTGTATCGTTGTATGGTAGGGAAATTAATGTACCTTACCATTACTAGTCCTGACATTACCTTTGCAGGTAACAAGCTATGTTAGTTTTCTTCATCTATGAAGCAATCACATCTCAATGCAGCACATAAGGTACTTCATTATCTAAAAGGTTCTATTGGTTTGGGTATGTTTTACTCTTCCAAGTCAGATCTCAAGCTCAAAGCCTTTTGTGATGCTGATTGAGCATCTTGTCATGATACACGTCGCTCTACAACGGTGACTGCATGTTCTTTGGTGATTCTATTATCTATTATAAATCCAAAAAGCAGGACGTTGTATCTTCACCTGAATTCGAAGACAGAGCTATGACTCTTGCTACATGTGAAGTGTCTTGGTTAGTCAAGCTTCTAAATGAATTGCAAGTACCACAAACAGATCCAGTTCCATTGTTTTGTGATTCTAATGCAGCCATTCACATTGCTAACAAAATTGTGTTTCACGAGCATACCAAACACATCGAGAGTGACTGTCATACCACTCGGGACCAGATTGAACTCGACCCTATCAAGACTATGCATGTTCGAACACATAATCAACAGATATCTTGACAAAGCCATTATTTCCTACTTTGTTTTGGGATTTGACTAGCAAGATGAGCATGATTTCCATAGTTGGCTCATCTTGAGGAGGATATAAGATTATGTAAATCGGTATTCTATAAACCGATGGTTCAATTTGGATTTTAATATTCTGGTTTATTTGTTTCTCCTATATAAGAATAAGTTGTACGTTTTCTGCTTCATTTAACAGAAAATAACAGAATTTCTATTTCATTTTCATTGAATTCTCTAAAAAGATAATAATGATCGTTGTTTGAGTAATTAGTCCGCAACAACCTATTACGCAATTAAAATTTCTGATAACAATATATTTCAGCTCTAATATTTTATGTAAGTTTGATCGGTCATTGTGATCAATCATAAAACTAATCAATATAACTCCAAATATATATTTTGTGATCTGCATAATTATGATCAGTCGCAAAGATTATCGAAAAAGTAAAACAAGTGTAGAAAGAACAAAAAACCTAGATTTCTAGTAGTGATCCGCTAGTCAGAGTCGCTGTCACCAAGACTAATGCCAAAATCTTTTGGTTTAATTGGTTCGCTATAAAATTTTGGTTTAAAGCTTTGGTTCGAATTTGATTCAACGTTATCCGCCTCGGTTTAGCGACTTAGCTTACACTTCATTATAACGGTTAAACTTGCCGTTTCTTATCGCGATATATACTAAAACGCGTAATCGAGTTAGTGGAAGACCTCTCTCTCTTTCTCTCGCGGCATATCTTTTTCTATTGCTCTCGAATTTTGTTTTCATGAATATACTCAACAGGTTGGGTTTAGGATCAAGAAGTATGGATCCGTCTCCGATCGCTCAGGGGAACGACGATGACGTTCCGGCGCCAGGAAATCAGTTTGCACAATTCGGCGCTGGTTGCTTTTGGGGAGTCGAACTTGCGTTTCAGAGGGTCCCAGGAGTGACTAAAACCGAAGTTGGATATACTCAAGGGATCATAGATAACCCTACATACGAAGATGTTTGTTCTGGCACCACGGGCCATTCGGAGGTTGTTAGGGTTCAGTATGATTGTAGCTATGAGTCTTTGCTTGATTTGTTCTGGTCTAGGCATGATCCCACCACTCTGAATCGCCAGGTATGAATATGAATTTGATAGATCCTGGAGTTGATATTTTTAAGTTTGGAGTTTGATTCGTGTTTCTGATTGGGATGATTTTTTTGGTCGAATCATGTGACGTAGACTTGTTGTGATTTAGGAAGTTTTGATATATAATCCTCTTATGAATCTGATTGCTTTGAAAAATCATTGGTCTGAAAGAAATGATGCTCAATTATGAGGCTTGAGTAGCTAGGTAATTTCTGACCAAAAGAGGAACAGAAAATTAGGTAGCGTTTGTTGATGAATCTTTGTATAATCCAGCTTGTGTAGTAGCTTTGTCTTTTCTCTTCTGTTTCTCTCTTTTAATTGAGGTATAGCTGAAATATTTCGGAGAGTTTCTTCATCTTCTGTTAAAGGCATTTCATTAGCTTATAGGGTTATAGGCAAGTTATCTCTTGAGGTTCCATGCTAAGTAGAGAAATCAAAACGTAAGCCGGTGGGAAATATTTGATACACAACTTGATTGGCTCGCGTGACTCTAGTGTTTCATCATTGAACAATGAAAATAAAATCGGATAGTCTTCTGCCTCAAGTGGCCACTTCAGGTTCTATGGTTTTAGCAGCTTCTATTGTTGTGTTGTGTTAGTTGAACTGTTTTCCTGATGGAGAAGAGAGCCTATCTATTGGCCCTTGTGCATCTTCTTTGATACTTAGCCTAGACCTATCTATTGTCTCTCGTGCATCTTCTTTGATACTTAGCCTAGAGCATATCTATAGCCTCTCGTGAAAGAACCAATAAATATATGTTCTTAGTATCTGATCTTCTGATATCTCTTTGTAAAAGTGATATGAGTCACGCTCTTCGACCTGAGCACTCCGGTTTCAGCGTAGCCTACTTGTAATTTTGATATATGGCTTTACTGTGACCAGGGGAATGACGTAGGAACCCAATACCGATCTGGGATATATTTCTACACACCTGAGCAGGAGAAACTAGCCCGGGAGTCACTGGAACGTCACCAACAACAAATGGAGAGGAAGATCATGACTGAGATCTTGCCGGCTAAGAAATTCTACAGAGCTGAAGAGCATCATCAGCAGTATCTGGCAAAGGGTGGGAGATTCGGAGCTGGTCAATCTACTGCCAAAGGCTGCAACGACCCAATCCGCTGCTATGGCTAAAAAAAATAAGAAGCTGTTTTCCTCTGCTTCAGTCCTAAAACAGAGGGTTTAACATTATGGGATCTGCTCGTGTGTTAAGATTATGTAAAACTGATGAAGTTAATCATTCACTATGTAACTACTACTACTAGCAGTGTGTTATTGATGTTACATAAACAAAATAATCACCTGTTAGAAGTCTCTCGCCGACCCACATAAAGCCGCTGAACTTAGTTTGGGCAATGATCTTGCATGTCTTATAACAGAAGATAACAACTGCTTATTCTGGATGTTGCTCTGAATGTTTTGTGAATGTCTAGTGCACGTGCTTCTATCCCACTTCCACGTGCTCTACCCACTAAGCATATATTCAATGGTGCAGAGTATCGAAAGACTAATAAAGAGAGAATGACAGACGAGAGACTATCAAAACCATTCCTTTATTCTAATGGCAGTCCATTTTCATGATTTATATTGCATAAATAAACGTGCCCACCAACCTAGTTGCATGATTAGTCCATCCCGTGATCATCTTGATAAGAAAAGTGAAAAAAAGAAGAAGAAAGGTCTAGAAATAAGTAATTTTCAAATAAACTGGAAAAAGAAATACAAAAGATTGTTTAAACAATTTTGGTGAAATGGTTTGTCTTACATATCCGAATTTGATTCCAAAGAGTCGGATATGGCTTACATGATATTGTTAGCGGTTTGGGGATTTGGCCATAAGTTTTTGTTGATCCAATTGTTGAAAAGAAAAAACTTGTCCAAACAGTTATAGACTACAATTATCAGTCAATGTATTTTTTTTCGTGTGTCAAATACTAATTACTGAATATGAAATATTCTAACATAACGGTAATGCGTTACTAAGTGTTAAATTTGGACTGCCTTCTCTCTATTATATAAACCATCTTGTAGAGGCTTCATCATAGTTCATACCGAAATTTTTAGCAATGGATTCTTCTCTAAAAGATCAATCAGTAGATAAACCTGAGATTGTTGATTCTACGATAGCACAGGAGCCTGACAACGATGTTCCGGAGCCAGGAAACCAGTTTGCTGAGTTTGCTGCTGGCTGTTTCTGGGGAGTGGAACTTGCATTCCAAAGAGTCATTGGTGTTACCAAGACTGAAGTTGGCTACACTCAAGGGATCTCTCACAATCCGTCTTACAAAGATGTCTGTACCAACACTACGAATCATGCAGAAGTTGTTAGGGTTCAGTATGAGCCTAATGAGTGTACTTACGAGACACTTCTTGATTTGTTCTGGTCTAGACATGATCCCACCACCTTAAATCGTCAGGTATCAATGCTTTTCTGGTTTTGATTGTGTGTTTACTTCTTCTTTTGATTCGCTTTGATGTTTAATTTTGTTAATTCCGTGTCAAATTCGTGTTTTCTGAGACTTGTTTTGCTTTGATTTCAGTGGCTGATTTCATCAGAATCTGCACTCTACTTGGCTTTCTGTAGATAGTCTATTGGAAATCTTAAAGAATATTTGACTTCTTCTGTTGACTCTTTTGCTGTAATTTTCTTGTTAGAAATATAGGACTGATTGTATTGATTGGTCTAGAGACTGTAAGTATGGTAATGGTTAAAGAGAGTTTCTGGCCGGTCTGGTTTAGTGGTAATAATGAAATTTGGGAAAGTGACAATATGGTTTCTCGGGTTCAAGTGTTTCTTAAAACAAAATCCCATTCGCATGACATAGAGATATTCACATGGCTCCCGTGGCCTCGGGACTAGTCAGTGAATCCGTTGAATTGGTTCAGGAGAAATGTCTCTGACTACTCTGGAAATTCTAGTGCGTATGATGTTTCTACTGAACCAGATGACTCGGGTTATAAAAAAAAAAAAATGTTTTATAAGTTCTTGTCCTGATCAAAATATAACTTTGAGTTTTGATGGTTTCTTTGTTGCAGGGAGAACTTGTAGGAGCACAATACCGATCAGGAATATACTTCTACACACCAGAGCAAGAGACACTAGCACGAGAATCTCTAGAGAAACAACAGGAAAAACTTGAGAAGAAGATAGTGACTGAGATCTTACCAGCAAAGAAGTTTTACAAGGCTGAAGAATACCATCAGCAATACCTAGCCAAAGGTGGAACACATGGTAACGCTCAATCCCCTGCGAAGAGCTGCAATGACCCTATCCGCTGCTATGGCTAATCTTTAAAGCCTTATGTTCCTCTTCATCCAAATCCAATTGAGTTTAAAACATCACTCTGTTTTACCTCTTTGTGTGTCACTGTGTGTCTCTCTGTGTATTGACTTGTAATTCTCAACTCATGATTAATAGAAGATGTGGGTTTATTACCATTTCTGATCTGTTGGGGCGCCACTCAAGTTTCTGACCCAACGGCCCGTTGGACGTATAGTTTTTGACCTATTTGCACACTGTAATATTATCATCACCTAGTTCAACTAGTTATGGACATTTGGTTTTTTGGTTTTGATTGTTTCTAGATTTTTTTGGTTTTGAAAATACCATAACTAATTAGTACCAATTATAGTTGTAAGCTAAAGTAACTAAAACCCAAAAATATGACTATTTGTAACCAAAAGTAACCGACATATATTTCATACAAATTTAGATTTGGTTCTTATTTGATTTTGTTCGATTTTCAATTAAGAATTAAACTGAACCAAAAACCAAAATTTTACCTAAATATTTATAAACAAGATTTTATTCTAGTTGTCAAATCCTATTATACTAAGATGTCGATGTAGTATAATAGGTGTCAATCCAAGTGGGAGTGCTACTAGCAATCAGAATATGATAGACTACTCTAATTCAAGCCATATTAGATCAATGGTTTGTTATCTATCAACCTAGATGATGAAGCAACATAAACGGAAATAACAGTCAAATAAGCAACAAATGAACCTAATTCAAAAGTAACGGAACAATGGAAATCAAGCGCAGTGGAAACAGAAGTAATGTGCCGTGAAAATAAAAGTCAAGTGCAGTAAAAGGGTTTCTCAAGGGGCAGAATCATGGACCAGTGTCTCAACTAAAGTCACTAAATCACTTAACAAACTCAAACAGAGCGGATCTCTAGGTAATCAAACTATAACTATTGAGTCCACTCTCGTGGCAAACAATCTCAGTAAAGCTATCAACCGACCTTATCACTATAAGCGTTTAACAACCTAACTGGCATGAAGCAACAATTGAAAAAAACCTAATAAACACCTTAGACAATTAATCTCTTAAGCTAAGGATGTAAATTTTTGAGACAGTTGGATCAGACAATTCAACACACCTATCGGGAGTTAAAAGTCTAAAATCATGTTTCAATTGATCAAAAAGAAAGAAGCATTAACAGCACAGAAACAAAAGAGATCTATACTATTATACTCTTAAGCGACTTAGATAACTTTAAGATTCACGATGGTCTAGTCCGTTCCCTCAGGAACCCAAAAGTTAACTACTCGGAAATCATAGATGAAGCAATCATAATAACAATCAAAGTGAACGACATGATCATGGAATTCAGAAAGTTAACTTAAAACGAAAGCAAACTGAAACTGAATTAAAACTTAGATAAAACGAAAGTGAAATCTTGTCTTGGAATTAAAACAACAAAAAAGCTTTAAAAGGGTTTCTGGAGCAGCAGTAAAAACTTAGATCTCCCGTCTTCGTAACACAAAGGGGGTATTTATACTAATCCCCCGTTAAACCTAAAAAGTAAAAACAGAAAACTAAGAAAGCTAGGTGACTTGATTTTGTGGGTCGAGTCGAGTCGTTGGGCCGTAAAAAGTGGAGTTGACAAGGCCCATCAGGTGCCAGGACACTATCCGGTCCATTATGCAATCCGAGTCTCGTCAGTCTTCATGTCCAAGTCCGTCAAGTCTTCCAGTCCGAGTCATAGTGCTTCCAGTCCGAGTCGGAGTGCTTCTAGTCCGAGTTGCTGTTGTTGTTGGTTTGCAATCCGAGTTGTTGTTGCCGTTGGTTTCCAAGTTGTCATGACTTTGCCTTCTCTAGTCCAAACTTTCTAAAAATAATTCCAAATGCAATGTGTATGCTATGCAAATGTAACATATACAAACAAACTACAAATGCCTCGAATGTAATGTAAATGTAACATATATGCATGAAAAATGAACTAAAAATGACACCTAAAACATGCTAAAATGCGTGTATATCAATATTGAAATTGAATGTTTCTTTGTCAGCGACCAAAACATAAACGAATATATTCGCTTCAATTCGGTTTGATATTTTGGTTTCAGTTTTTATGCCAGTTAGCTGAAACTGCAATCAAGATTTTGCCTCTGCATTCTTGTCTTTACACGTTTGTTTTTATTTATATGAAATTTAAGTAGCTAAGAAAACCTTATAACTTTTGACTATTGCAACTTCTTTCACATTCAGAACATGAGACATTACACAAATCACACATATATATATCAATGTAGAAAAATAAGGCACCGTTCGTGTGTCAGCATCAATATCAAATTCAAGTCATATTATCACAAAATACAAATAAATTACAATATAAAGACAGAAGTTCAAAACACAGAAAATTTAGTGAACTTAAAGATACACAAATCTGCCGACACAAATATAAATAAACACTAATCTTTGAAAATTCACAACATGTTGCTCCATTATCTCTTTAACGTGTTTGGCACCTTTGTCCAAACTCGTCACTCCTTCACACAACGTCGTTTTAATGGCCCTAATTTAGTATTTATTTTTCTAAGTATTGGGTCCCTATAATATTGGATTAAATTTCTTCAATTTATGATATTAGATTTTCATAAAACAGCAAAATTTCCGAGTATCAACTAGCCTTAGCATTAGTATTATGAGTTTTGATATAATTAGTGTTTTATTTGTCTGGTAGTTTAACTTTATTTTATAGCATTCACATTGTTAAAGTCAGAAAGAAAAGTGAAAGTCAGAACAAAATTAAGGGAGTAATTAGTTTGGTGGTTAACCAATTTTATCTTAGCTAACATTATCTTATATTAGTATTATGTCTTCAACAAAGATGTAACTAATGCGTATAACTTCAACTCGAATACATAAATTATTTGTCATGATAACATTACTTATTCACTTCTTTCTTTGAATGTAATGAAGTTCTCACCAATTCACCGACGTGATTTATAAGCAACAAAATCCATAATTTGTCCTTTATTAGCTAATAAAGTTGATTAAAGAAAAATTACATAATGTCTTTATTAATCTAAAAACAAATTAGTGTCTAAATCAAACATGTGTCTCCAATCTGCCAGCCAGATGGTCCAAAATGTAGTGGTTGGAACTAAGAACCATAGCGTAATTAAACCATTAATCAAAAGAGTTTAAATTTGGGGAACCCAAGCAGTCTTGGGAATATCCACCCGAAATCGAACCTGATTTGAATTGAGAGAAGCCAAACTGAACAAAATAGAGTTATAAGATACATAACTGGCGGAATATAAATTCTCCAAAAGCTACAATAGAAGAGCAAAATACAGAAACCAGCGGAAATTGATGAATCCAGAAGACTTTAAAACCCAATAATGAGTAAAATAAATAAATAAATAACATTTATATATAGACACACATATCTTAGTGTTAACATATACACATGTACTACTATTTTCTCTATATAAATACCCAAACCGACAAGCAAAAGAAGAGACACCAACACATAATCAATCCATGTTATAAACTATACACATCTCTCTCCAATATGTCTGATCAGATTGATAAGATGATGATTCAAGAACAAGAATCGACGGCTGAGATCATGCCATATGTCATAACTGCGATGTCATCTCTCCTCCAAATGGTGTCGGAGGCTAATGATGATCTGAGCCTTAAGCTCAGTGAGCACCAGAGAGTCTCAGCTTTCAATGCATTGACCAAACCTTCTATATCAATCAAAAGCTATATGGAGAGGATCTTCAAGTACGCAAATTGTAGCGACTCGTGTTACATAGTCGCGTATATATATCTTGACCGGTTCATAAAAAAGCAGCCATTTTTGCCCGTTGATTCTTTTAATGTCCATAGGCTCATCATCACCAGCGTCTTGGTCTCTGTCAAGTTCATGGATGACTTGTAAGTCGTAGTTCTCATTTTTAAATACATTTATTTTAGAATGAATTCTTATTTGTTGATTTGGCCAAAGTCAATTTATATAGATTTAAGTTCTTTTGCAAACTTATTTTTACACATGACGAAA
Organism: Lepidium africanum; assembly: GCA_900406405.1. Taxonomy (NCBI): domain Eukaryota; kingdom Viridiplantae; phylum Streptophyta; class Magnoliopsida; order Brassicales; family Brassicaceae; genus Lepidium; species Lepidium africanum. The sequence continues at coordinate 22,137 of OVAX01003013.1, forward strand.
ATACAAAATTTGGGATGTAGTTTTCCATATAAAAAGGAAAAAAACTAAAATTTCTTTGTTGGAAGAATATAATAATTCTAAATATAACAAGCCTATTTGCTTCTTGGTTTTTGGTCGACCGACAAACAATTTTTAGACCCTTGGGCAGTGTATTTTTGCTAACATGCCATCTCTAACAAATGTATTTGAATATAAATACAATGTAGGTGTTACAATAATGCATATTATGCAAAGATTGGAGGAATAACCACAGAGGAGATGAACTTGTTAGAGTTGGACTTCTTATTTGGAATTGAATTCCAATTGAATGTGACATTGTCTACTTACAACGACTATTGTTCTTCACTACAAAGAGAGATGGTAATGAGGACAATGTACTCTCCTCTTTTGGAACCTACTTTTTCTGTTGGAAGTTTTCATGAGAATCTTCTTATAGATTTGTATGATGAAGAATCGATACCTATTCATCGTAATAGTCAAGTTACTCCTGCTGTTTGATACAATAGATTACTAGATCATATTCTCATTTGTAACTTTTCTACGGGAAGTGTATGAACTCTTTTGGAACTTCATAGCTTTATGGTAAATATGGCTGTTAAATGAAATACAAAGGAAAAACAATAATTTGTAAACAACTTTAACAAAAATGCATTGTTCATAACTCTCTTGAGGTATCAAACGAAACAACCAAAAAGTGAATAACATGTTCAATCTTTTTTGTCAATTACAAATTTCTCATTAATATATATATATATATATATATAGATGTTAAAATGAGCTTTCAGTCTCGTGGGTACCCATAATCCATAAGTTATTGCAAGCTTAAAAACCCGTTTTTAGTACTAAAAAAAAAATTGGGTTCAAAACAGAAGGGCACTCATAAGTTAAAAGTCTTATTCAGGTTTACCCTACTGAGTAATGGGTATCCATTGGGTACCCACTGAGGACCATGGGAGATTATGTTATTCTACTTTGTAATGTGCTCCTTTACTTTCCAGTGTCTAATTACGATTGCTTAATTAGTCGTTATTACTTTTTTTTTTCATTTAAGTAAAGTTGTTATTACATCACTTGGATACTCATGCAACCAATCCTTTGCTAATGCATCACTATTTTGCAATAGTAATTAAATTTTCGCAAAATTAATGAGTATTTAGATATTTTTCGGGTATTTGAGTGTTCGGGTATTTGTTAGTTTTTTTAAATATAACTTGAATCCAAACTCGATCCGTATATATAAATCTTGAGATATAAAATTATAAATCTGGGTACCCGCAGGTACCCATGGGTTACCCATAATAACCTGGGTTTTTTCTGGGTTACCCAAGATCTCCTGGATTTTTTCTGGGCTTTTTAAATCTGGGCTTTTAATACACGAGTTTAAACTAGGCTTGGGTCAGGCTAAGTTTTTTTACCCACCGCAACATCCCTATATTATATATATATATATATATATATATATA
>OVAX01003014.1:0-23574 GCA_900406405.1 Lepidium africanum
GGATCAATCGTCGCTGGTAGTCTAAGTGAAGAAACCTCTAACTTCACGTCGTACTACTTTGGACCCACAGTTCGCACACGGAAAAGAGCGTGTAGGCGATACGACGATGGCGGAGTGGCCCCAACTTATCCTGTTGCAGGAGTTCTTGATATTTTCTGCTCTATTGGTCGACTTAGTGGGAAATTAAAAGTAGTTTCCTGGAGTAGTCCCGATGATCGTCATGCGGCACACACATATATACTTCTGAATTGTCCTGAAGTGCTACCGTATGAAAGGTACATATATGTTACTTAATTCTATATATTTTATTTACGTGTGTATTATTGCATAATTAACATAAACATATCTACATGTGCAGCATATTTGTAAGTCAGGTAAAAGAAAGTATCGAAGGTATTTCAGAAAGATATGCACTTTGCACTTTGGTTAAAGGGGCAGGTCAGAAGTAAATATTTTATTACAAGAACTGCACCTAGGTTATAAGGATTCATGTTTTATTTAATGATTTCTAATCATTTGCTGGGCAGGTTGACTTTGATGATCCACTTTTCCCACCATGGTTCCATGATTTGATTCAAGGTCCTCTTACTAAGGTTACAACGGCACCCATGTATTTCACCCGAGGATACGCATTTCATACCTTCGAATACGGGAAAAACAGGGCAACGGCCAATTGGGGTGTATGTGTGAAGGGTGAAACATATTTTTATGGTATATTGCAAGAAATTTATGAAGTGGAATTTGTAGGGCTGGTTGGGCTGAAATGCATGGTCTTTAAATGTGACTGGTTTGATCCCGTCGTTAACAGAGGAGTTCGATGCAGCAAATTCGGAGTTGTAGATGTGAATGCGAGGAGAAGATACAACAAGTTCGAGCCGTTCTGTTTAGCCGCACAAGCAGAGCAAGTTAGCTTCATTCCATATCCTAAGATTAGAGAATCTGGGATCCCTTGGTTGGCTGCAATTAAAATCGCACCCCGTGGTCAAATTATTGCATCTGGAGATGTACCCTTACAGGAAGAATCATGTGCGGCTATACATGAACCCGATGAAGCTACAGAGCAAGTTCTATTAATTGATCCGCGAAACCGAGACGACGAAGATCTTCCTGACGATGCTGCCGACGAGGAACGTGATGAATGGGATGAAAGTGATGATCAACGTAGTAGTGGGGAAGATCATAGTGACGAAGAATCCGAGTGATTGTTATGCATATGTATGCTTGCTTACATTAATGTTCGACTATTTGTAATTATATGTGTACATTAATATATTATTATATATGATGAGTAATATATTTATCACAAAGGGAGAATGTAAACATAATTAACCTAAATTATGTAAATCCGAGTGATAACACAAATGGACAATCCATTTATAGAAGTAAAACATGATTAACCAAAATAGTTAGTTGCGTTGTAAATCTGTTGTTAATCTACGTTCGTCGTAAATTCGTTGTAACATTACAACGAATTTACGACGAACGTAAATTACCTCGTAAATTCGTTGTTACATTACAACGAATTTACGAGGAAAACAGATTTCGTCGTAAATTCGTTGTAATGTAACAACGAATTTACGACGAAAACGATTAACAACGGATTTACGACTAATTGTACGACACGTACTACGCGGACGTTACTAATCAAGTTGGCAACGCGTTTGCAACGCCTATTTTGCAACGAATTTACGACGAAATAGCTTTTCGTCGTAAATTCGTTGTAAAATAGCGACGCGTTTACGACGAAACATAAATCTATATATGCAACGCGAGGTTTCTTCCTCTCCTCGCCATTTCCTCTCTTCCAACCTCTCTCTAAGGTACTTTCTCTCTCTAGTTTTTTTTTTTCCGTAAATAGTTAGTTCGTATAAACGTTAGTAATTAGGTTGGAATTTAGCGATTCGGATGGAATGTAGCAGTTATAATTCAAATACTCAGATTATTAATTATATATTTATTTTCGTAAATTTGTAGATTAGTTATGGCTCCCCGTAAGCATTCCCGACGTGTTCATTATGGCGACATGATACGTGCCATGTCCTCATCGTCGGGCTCTGCGGGAGCATCGACATCAACATCAGTCCCTGAGGCTTTAGCACAGCCTCTCTCGGGTCCGACTCCGCAACATCAGCCCCAGACAACACAGGAGCCCGAGACGGAAGAGCCAGTCAACAACGAGTCCGATCCCGAAGTTATTCATCCGGATCTTATGGTGCCACCTAGTGCACCATATGCACCGTATACAGTTGAGCGCATTCTCACAGAGGGTAATCGATCGGGATTGAAGTTATTACATCCCGATCGACCTCCAGGTACTTTCTGGTAAGTTAACTATTATTTCATCTAATTTTTATTTATTATACTAAAAAATTTTAAATTTACATTATTATAAATTATAAATTTACATTATTATTAATTATAAATTTACTTATATTTTATAAATTTCAGGTTTGGTGTTGACTGCAAAGTGGGGCGGAGCATCTCGGAATGCATTAAGAGTTTTTTCGTCGAGGTGACCCCCAACTGGAAATCGACACCATATTACGTTCGGATTACCTGGTTCAAGATATTTGCGGTAACAAATACTTAATTTTAAATAATTTTTATTCTATTTAATTAATTTGTTCAATTACTAATTAAATCTTAATTCTTTTTTCTAAAGCAACGTTGGAACTGGGACGTCTCCATAACGGAGACCACCAAATCTGAGTTTAACTCAAAAGCGATGAAGCGGCTTGCCGGCATTGTTTGCGACTGGTGGGAGGTGAAAGGCGACGCAGCAAAACCTAGTTGCATGACTGATGCAGTCTGGGAGGGTCTGACCACGTATTGGTCGGATCCCAACTCGATGAAGAAATCGGCACTCTGTTCTGCTGCTCGGAACACGACAGGTCCAGACGGCTTGCCTCTTGCAATGCCTCACACAGCTGGACAGACTCCATTTGGCGGAGTCGCTTTGCACATGGTACGTAGCTTTAAATAAAATAAAAATATTTTGTTTATTAATTTTTTAAGTAATTAAACATTTACCATAATGTTTTACTGTTTAAGGCTGAAGAAACAGGGCAAATACCTTCGCTCCCGGAATTGTTCAAGANGCAAATACCTTCGCTCCCGGAATTGTTCAAGAAGACTCATCAGAATAAGTCTGGTGTCTTCGTGGACGCCATTATCGGAGAGCCTGTACAACGACGTCGCATCTGCGGTTGAGCAACGTCAAACTCACCTCAGCCAAGAATCGACCTCTGGTACTCCTACGGCGTTGACTACTGCAGAAGTCAACTCTATTTACAAACAGGTAATTACTAAACGAAACCTATTATCTGTATGATTTTAGTTTTGAATTATATATCGGTACTAACATGTTTCCCGTTTTTACTAGATTGCTCCTAGGAAAAAAGGACGCACTGTTGGAGTAGGCTCGGCACAAGATGTCTCCAGAGTAACTTCTGCATGGGTTGGGGATAATGCTCTCCGAACTCAGTTGGCGGATCTACAGAGATCCCATCAAGCCATGGGGGAGAAGTTTGCCGCAATGGAGTCTATGCTCGATATTTTGGTCGCCAGCAATCCCGACCAACAAGCGGCATTGGATGCGAGACGCCAACAGCAGGGGCTCCAAACTTCTGCTCAAAGGGATGCCGAATCAAGCCAACGAGCTTCTCAAGAAGAAGATGCTCGGACCCAAGATTATATTGAACGAATGTTTCAATAAAATATGATTTTTAAATTTTTTTGTAGAAAATATTTTTAATTAAATCAAATTTTTTAATTATAATATTTTCTAATTTTTTTATTAAATCCGTATTAATTTATAATTTTATTTTCTAATATTAATTTATTAATTGTCCCAAAATCGTTGCAAAAGGTGCCTCCTTAATTCGTTGTAAACGTTTCTTCCCAAACTCCTCCCAATACATTTGGTTGTAATTCCGTTGCAAAATATCTAGTCCCCAATCCGTTGCAAATATTTCGTCATAAAGTCGTTGTAAACTAACGTTGCTACTGCGTTGCAATATTTACAACGATTTTACAACGAAATGTTTGCAACGATTTTACAACGTTTTATTTACAACGCTATTACAACGAAAAGTACAACGATTTCGCAACGAAATATTTGCAACGATTTAGCAACGAAAATGTTTCCTCGCAAGATTTACAACGAATTTACGACGAAATACGTGTTGCGACGTTCTGTTTACAACGAAACGCGTTTCGTCGCTAATTCGTTGCAAACTTGATTTACAACGAATTAGCAACGCTAAACTGCGTTGCAAATCTTTTTTTTTGTAGTAGTGCTGTAACATGTTGCATCTAACACAGAGACACCGAAATTGAGTGAAAGCTTGGTAGAGGAAGACATTGGTGTGGTGACAAGTTTCACGTTGAGCATGTTTTGCTTATGAGGGAGATCACTGATGTATTTACGTTGGCACAAGTGTAGACCATAAGGTATACGATGAGCTCTGAGACCCAAAAATAATTCAGATCTTCATCTTCTTTGATTGAAAACCAAACAGCTAGTTTGTCCAGCACTTGGCGAACAGCTTTTGTTGAGTTTCCTGTAACCAAGATGTCATATACGTACACTAAAAGGTATAGAAGAGTAGAACCATTTTTCAGTGTAAACAGAGATGGATCAAGGAGAGGATTGGATAACCCATGACTGAGAATGAACATTTACAATTCAGTATACCATGCATGCGATGCTTGTTTAAGACCGTAAATAGCTTTTCGTAATCTCCAGACGTAATGAGGGTGATCACTGTCGAAAAAACTAGGAGGTTATTCCATATATACCTCCTGAGTGAGAGTTCCTTATAGGAAAACGTTGTTTACATCAACTTGTTTGATAGGACAAGTACGACTCACATCAACTTCTTTGATAGGCCAAGAACTAGTTTGAATGTTGTTGATTTGATGACTGGACTAAAGGTTTCTTTGTTGCCTAGCTCTTAATTGCACCATTTCGCCACCAAGTGTGCCTTGCAGTGACCATGAGACCCATCAGACTTGAATTTGTTTTTGAACAACCAGTGACAACCAACCACATTCTTATTTAATGGGCAAGGAGTAAGATCAAAGGTGTGATTATGACCAAAAGCATTAACCTCACAGCACATGGCTCCACGCTACTTGTGAACACACAAAACTTGTTGATAAGTGTGTGGTTCGAAAGGAATCTCTGGTAGTAGAGCTGCTATGAGAATTTATTTTGGGTTGGGCTTTACAATTCAATTTTTGTGGTATGTCACCATTGGATGTTGATTTTGTAGCGGTGACAAGAACGAAGACGAAGGCTTTGAGTTGTGTGTTGTTGTTTCTGGTTGTAATGGGCTTAGGTCTAAAAGAGCAATGTCTGAATTGAACTCATGTGTTGGACTTGTAGTGGCTGAATCTAGTGGTGATGGAATTGGTTCTGTTTGATGTTTGCCTGAGGAGATGGCCCACAAGTTTCAGATTGACCCAATTGGTGTTGCGAAGACGGATGTGATTCTGAAATTGGCGACGAGACTTAACGATTTTGGTGAGATCCAGAGAGCGGTGGTCTAATTGCTGATGGTGAAGACTCTTGGAAATGTTAAATGAGTGGTGAGGCCTAGTTGATGGTAGTGCAAAGGGGATAAAGGAAGTTAGTGGTTTTGATAGTTTTTGATGTGGGATTGTTGGAGAGTTTTGGGAACAGGTATGTTGTCTCATCAAAGAGCACATGTCGAGAGACATATATTCTTCCATTGCTGGCATCGAGACAAAAATAAGCACTCTCGTTGAGTGAGTAACCAATGCAGACACATAGAGTTGGCTTCAGATCTAGCTTGTGTATGGTGTATGGACCCAACCACAAATAGCAAAGGCAGCTAAAGGTGCGCAGTTTCATGTAATTGGGTTGAGCTCGGAATAGCTTCTGCTATGGTGACTCCATATCAATAACCAGGATTGGTAATCGGTTGATTAGGTAAACTGCTGCAATAAAGGCATAGGTCATGTATGTTATCGGGATGATTGCTAGTGTGAGTAGTGATAGACTAGTTCTAACAACATGCATGTGTTTGCGCTCTCACAATCCATTGTGCTCCGGTGTATAGGGAGGAGTGGTTATGTGAGTGATGTCAAAAATGGAGAGGAAGGTGCGCGTAGGGCTAAGAATTCGCCACCATTGTCTTTATAGAGAGTTTTGATGGTTGTGTTGAAGCCGTTCTCAACCAGAGTTTTGAAAGGTACGAAAACGTCTTTAACATCAGATTTTGCATTTCAACGGGTAGAGCCATGTATAATGGGTATAGTGGTCAACTAGAATGAGATAGTATTTGTATTGGTCAACTCAGTATATTGGGGGAGGTCCATACATTGCAAAAATGTATTGAAGTGGTCCATTTGATGTGATTGTGGTTCTGGAAAAAGGCAACTTTTTGAAAAAAAAAGTTTGATTGTTAAAGCAGTCTTTGAAAAAAAAAGCTTTCAGAGATTGATCTAGAACAAGGTAATGAAAAACGATGAACAATTGAATGAAGAATATAGTTGGAGGGATGGCCTAGGCGATGATGCCAATAAACCAAGGTAGGGACATATGGATTATAGGCGATGTAGGTGGCTAGTAGGGTAGTGGGCCACTCATAGAGCTCATTCCTAGTTTTGCTTTGGAGCAATGGGACCCCCGAGCTGAGCTTCTTCACCTAAAAACAGTCTAGAAAGAAGTCCACATAAATGTTATTAGTATTGAATAGTTTTTATACTGAGACTAAATTACATTTGATGTCTAGTACACATAACACATCCTGTAGCTTGAACTATTTTTCTAGTGTAGGTAAGCCTTCCTTGATAATTTCTATACCAAGGCTAAGACACCACAATTACGGAGCAAGATAGCTAATTTCAAACAACATTCCGGAGAATTCTTTTGCAAAGCTTGGGATAGATTAAAGGAGTATCGAAGAAAATGCCCTCACCATGGGTATTTAGATGAGCCATTCCTCAGCATCTTCTACGGCGGAGTTGAGTGGGATTACAAGAATGCCCTTAATGCTGCTAGCAAAGGTGATTTTATGACTAAAAGCATAGAAGTGGCATATCAACTAATTGATAATTTGGTGGCCAGTTCAAACAACCAAAGCCAGGAGTACAATCGATCTAAGAAAATCAACATTTTAGATTCTCAGAAAATTGATGAGCTGAGTGAAAAAGTGAGCCTATTGTTGAAAGCAAATCAAAGAGGTGTACAATTGTGTGAAGAAGGAACAAATGAAAATTTTCAAGGAGTTATAGATGAAGCAAATGACAAATCACAAGAAGTCAACTACATACAAAACATAGGATTCGACCAGAACTACATGAGCCATCCAAATCTGTCTTATAGAAGCAAAAATGTTGAAAGCTCGCAAGATAAAGTATATCCACAACATGCGGTTACTCAAGGTCAACAATTCCAAGGAAAAACATTTGTGCCAAATCAAAATAAGAACCGATTTCAAGGGAGATTTCAACAAAAGTAGCCATTCAACAATTTCCAGCCAGGAAATCCAGTTACATTCCAACCTAGTGCGAATGAGACTCAAGATGAATGCAAGGTTCTCATGTAAACAACTCCTCCTCCAACAACAAAAATTTGCTAGTAAGATTAACATAAAGGTAGACAGTATGTAAAATGATCTCAACAGGAAGTATGAAGCAGTCTCTACTCATATGAGACAACATGAGTTCTTCCAGCTAAGTGTGAACAAAATCCTACGAACAAATTCGTAAATGCCATATTTACGAATAATGATGATGAAAAGGCAATAGAGGAATGGTTTTTGCATCTATTTTGTTCAGACTCTGAGATTTTGGTTGTTGAAAACGATGGAAGAGTGGAAAAGAGCATTAAAAATATGAAGATATATCTACGAAAGTCGAAAGGGAAGGAAACCTTACAATCAAACCTCCTCCTTATAAGCCCAAGCTCCCGTTTCTGGGTCACTCATTCAAAAAAGCTCACAAGAAGGTTCTATCAAATTTCAAAGCTGCAATGAGTGATTGGAGTTCCATTGCCATACATAGATAGCTTGAGTCAAGTTCCTCTACAAATACAATTCATCAAAGCTATCCTGGATAAACGTGAGAAAGTAGAGGATATAATGGGATTGAATGACCTATAATTCACTTCACAATTTGCACCTAAATCGCTTCCTAAAATAGAAGATCAAGGTCAGTTTACTATTCCATGTACTCTAGGGAAACTAACTCTTGATGAAGCCCTTTGTGATTCTGGAGCCCATGTAAATGTTATCTCCTTAGAGATAGTGAAAAAGCTAAGGACTAAAGACTTGAAGAAATACTCAATATTCATTATGTTTGGTGATGCTTCTTAAAAGTGCCCACTTGGAAAACTTATTGACTACCCTATCAAGGTTGGAAGCTGCCTATTTCCAACAGATTTCGTGGTTATGGAAATGGTGCAAAACCATAACATGCCAGTCATCTTGGGAGGACATTTCCTCAAAACCATTAGAGCAAACATAGATTTCGTGAATAAGATAGTGTGCATCAATGACAAAATCTCTTATCCTATCAAAACTCCTACAAAGGACCTTTGTGGTCTAATCACATATGAGGAGATGAAAGTCTATCATGAGTGGAATAAGCCAAGGCTGAAAACTGCACTAGCCATATAGGAAAGATGAGAACAGCCTATTCACAAACCCCCCAATTACATAAAAAAGGAATTTACGTCAAGCTCAATGATGATAAACAAGCGCACCTGAGAGGCAATTCCATGTTATCTTTGTAAATACATTTGATTTTATTATGTATGATTTTGGTATGTTTAACTTTGTTTTAGTGTGATAATTAATCAAGAATGAATCAAATTTAGGAAGGAAATGAGTTCAAGATGTGAAAGAGATGATGTTATCAACCTATGAGTTGATACTTTGGATCGATAAAAAATAGGTGAGATGATTATATTGACCAACTGATCTATAGCATGAATCGATAACACCCTTACGACTTGGGAAGAAGAGAAGAGATAGTTCTATCCACCTATGGGTCGATACTTTGGAGGGATGAAGAAGTGAAGAAATGATTCATCGCCTATGGATCAATATTTTTTGTCGATAAAATCAATCCGTGACAAGCTAAGAATTCAAAGAAATCCTATCGATCAAATAATCTAGTCAATATGTGACATAGTTCTTAGATATGTTTGTTGTTTGAAAGAGATTTGATAAGCCCAGAAAAGTTAGAGGTCTTGAAGAACTATGCTCTTGTCTTTGTAGTCACTCTCTTTGATTCTGCTAAGTGTTTAACTAAGTTCCCTTGGCTTTGAGTTCCCTCTTTTAACCTCTTCTTCGGTTTGTTATCTTGTTTGCTTGAGAACAACCAAAAGGCAAATCTGGGGAGTTGATATGTGCGTATTTAGGCTTAGTTTCATAGCTTGTTTTGCCTCATTTTTGCATCATTTTGCAATTTTTCTTCATCGCTTTTAGATTAATCTTTTGAATATTTTACATTATAGAGTTTAGGAGAATCTAGTCGCATATCTTCTTGTTTTTGAGTCGTTTCAGGTTATCTAGTACCTAGTTTGGAGGCTTGGTGAGTTAAAGACATTAACATGAACAAAAGGATGAAGATCTGGGAATGAAAGTGTGCTCGATCAAGAGTAGAGTTATTGAAGATCAAACCATCGACCAAGGGATCGATAGTTCTGGTCGATGATATTAACACGAGCATAAGAGATGATTTATGAGAATCATATCAATCAAATGATCGATATAATTGGTCAGTAGGAATGAAACATGACTGAACAAAGTGTTGTGAGAATTATATCAATCAATGGATCGATACAATTGGTGAATAGGAACGAAACGTGAATGAGCAATTAAGTAAGAGAATTATATCGACCTCTAGGTTGATATAATGGGTCGGTAGAAATGTTGAGCTGATTTTCATCGACTCATAGATCGATATTTGGAAACAATTCAAGCTATACGTGGAGAAGCAAAGTGTTGTGAAAATTCCTATCAATCACTTGATTGATATACTTGATCGATACAAGCTATACGTGGAGAAGTGAAGTGTTATGAAAATTCCTATCAATCATTTGATTGATATACTTGATTGATATACTTGATCGATACAAGCTGTACAAGATGAATCAGGTGGTTTCTATTGATCTTATGATCGATATAAGATATTGATAGACTTCTCAGGAGAAACTTGAAACCTTTGTGCATCTTCTATCGATCTGAAGCGTTGACACAACTCTTCCATCAAACTAAATTAATCTTTCACAAATTCTTTAATTTGAAGAGTCAAGATAGCTAAGGAGGCACATCTTTCATCATGCAGTTTGTTGAGTAAATCTTGGTAATCACTTTTACCACCATCAGCAAAGCAACAGTAACAAACCATTGACCCATTTTTTAAATGGTTAACTGAGGCTGCTGAGGGAGAAAAGTAGCAGATGCAAACCACTCATCTTATCTATAGAAAGGCTATGATGAACATAAACCATTTCTTGTTTCTTAAGTTTTCTTCATTTAAGTTTTACTTTTCTTTTATGTTTCTCTTTATTGTTCTTGAGTGAAGTTGTGAGTTCTATTTGTTATCATAAATAAAAGTTACTAGATTTTCTGTTATTGATCTTCCAAGATTGTTCCTAAGATTACAATCATTACTCAAGATCTCATACCATATTAGTGAAAAATTCTCACTATCTTATTTTCATGTTCAGATTATTTCTTGTTTCTATTATGTTTTTGTTAAGTATGTCTAAGTAAATCCAAAAGTTAAGATGAGGTATTTCAAGGGAATTTGGGGATCATTGAACTAGGTATAGATAGGAATTTACCATATGTTTTCTTCACCTATTGTTAATCTTATTGCTTAAATTGAAGTCATTATTTAGTTTATGATCATACATTGTTTAAACACACCAAAAGTGTGGTTAAATACTTGAAAAAGCATTGGTGAGTGGATTGACCTTATCCAATGACAGCTGATGTTAAAGCAAATATGTGAGCTAATTGAACCAATTCGTCAAAACTTCTTTAGAATTTTAGATTCAAATGACAGTTTAGATATCTAAAATTGCTAGAGAAATTAATCAATGCCACATTGTAACATCTCTTTTAATTGTTATTCATATCATTTTTATTTGACGTTTTGATTAAAAATAAAACCAAAAAACAAATATATGTCTTAGATCTATTTCATTCGATAAAGATCATTGTGTTGTCCTTGGGATTCGATCCCTACAATACTACAACATATATTGTGCACTTGTGGTAGTCTTTTATAGGATATAAAGCTTTGTGTATCAAGTTTTTGGTGCCGTTGCCGGGGACCAATTGTATTACCTTTGATTCTTACTCTGAAATTGAGTCTAAGATTTTCTAAAAGCTTTACTCTGTTTTCTTGTATGTTTCAGGTATATGTTGAGAAAGTGAAGGTTCTAGTAACCTACTGCAACTCATAAATCAAGAACTTGCAAGAGCAGAGCGGACAAACATCAGAGCTAAAAAAGAAAAGTCAAAATAGGCCAACATGGGTGATAATCTCGACAACCAACCCCAACCTGAAGCTCAAATTAATGCTTCTACAGAGCTTCAAAATATGCAACAGCAAATACAATGATTGCTTCAAATGCAACAAGAAATGCAGCAACAACAACGTACTATTGGAGAAATTGGCACGCCTCACACATTTTATCAGAAGAGAAGAGATAATTCTATCAACCTATGGGTCGATACTTTGGATCGATGAAGAAGTTAAGAAATAATTATATCAACCTATGGATCGATTGTTTTGGTCAATAAAATCAATCCATGATAAGCCAAGAACTCAATGAAATCCTATCGATCAAATGATAGATATAATGGATTGATATAATCAACTCAAGACCAAACAATGAATCACAAGATTTTTGTCGACGTATGGATTAATATGGTGGTTCGTTATAACTTACAAGAAGCAGAATGAATTTTTATCAATCAATGGATCGATAAGAATGGTTGATCAAACAAAAACAGAGCACGGGTCGATAAAATATTCATGAACAAATTGATTTATTTGGTAAATCTGAGTTTTCAATATTTCTTTAACCATTTTATTTTGTCAAACTCTTTCTCTCTCCATTACCATTGATATCTCTCTCCATTTCAACACCATCTCTATAGCGCTCTCTCTTCACTCTCATGGTTTGCTTGTGAAATTGAGCAAACTCTCTCCAATACTCGCTATCTCCACAAGGCACTTAAGGTATGTTACTCTTTCTCTCCAATTTCTCCATGGAAGCTCAAGACTCAAAAATTTTGATTAACTCCAAGAATCATTAAATAGGAAGAGTTTTTGTAATAAATACCATGTATTGTGATGAATGATGATAGAATATCTTAATTGGAACACGATTTGGAAGTTGAATGCTCAGAACTGAAAAGTTTCCCAACCTAGGTTGAAGAAGGTGAATCGTGACATTTCTGGTATACAAATGTTTTTTGGGATTATATTTTTTTCATGGAAATTGCTATTTGATTTTGATGCTCTTAATGAGAAAATGATTGTCGCTTTAGCATGGTTCTGCCAATGTTTTATGAGAATCACTTAAGCTTTGATTTTTGATCAAATTATGTTTTTAACATTGTACCATGCCTCCAAAGACTAAGAATCTAAAGCAAAATTTTATCACAACCTCAAAAGGAAAAGAGAAGGAACCAGCAGAGACATCAACCAGAGCAGGAAAATGTCCCATGACAAGGCTTGAAAAACAAAAGAAGAAAGCAACAACTCAACGTGCCCAAGAACTAGTAACAGAAGATGATGTACCAGTCACTTACATAGCTCAAGAAAAAAATGATCTCCAATACTTAAAAGACATCTCTTTCCATCCAACACGATACATCCGAGTGATTTATCTCAAATCCATTTGGTCAACGCAAAAGCGGACGATGACCTATATTTCAAGGCCGCTAGATAAGGTACTCGTATCACCACTTTGTATATATTTTTGTCTTTTCTTTCATTTTTAGTTTTCAACAAATAGGGGCCTTTCTTAGATATATTTTCTCATTGAGACAATGAGAAGTAGGTCTAGGGGAGGAAACTAGTCATTTGCTAATTTTCTTCTTTCTCTTTTCTTCTTTATCTTGAGTCATTGCATTATCATGAGTCGGAAAAAAACAAAAAAACTTGCATCTAGAGGTTTGTTTTTTTTACTTTTTTCGAGTTTATTAGATTCATCTAAGTTTATTAGACATTTAGCATTTTACATTCATATTTAGCCAAGTATATAAGCATCTAGAATTGTATTGCATATGCATAAGGAGCAATGACGAAATCACCTTGATTGGAGCTTAGTCTAGCATTTAGTTAATAGCCTTGTTAGTGAATGCATTACTTGAGCTACTTTTGATAGAACTTGTAGACTTTGTGCTTTGAACTCTCAATCTTAAAACTCATGTCTTTGATGATGTTTGCTAAACTTAATGCCAATCTCATGATTAAGGACCTTAATAAATTCTAATTCTCTCACTTATGGGTTTTTGATCCATAACCATGGGCACATATGCACATTTGGACTATCTTTCACCATTCTATCACCCTTGTTAGTCCAAGTGGCCATTTAATGGTTTTCCAACCTTGAACCTTAACCCTTGTTTTCAACCCCTTATGAGTTACTTGAGTAAGGCCTCTTATTGATAATGCTTACATGTGAAAAATATTGGAAGTATGGAAATGGCAATGATTAGCTTCTATTATTTGGTAGTATTAACATCATAAAGGCCAGTGTTAGGAAAGAAAATATGTGGTTATGGTTTGGATTTTTTAGGAAAGGACTGGGAATTGGGAACAGGTTTAACTCATCATGTTGTTATGTTTGAGATTGCAAAAGAAAAAAAAAAGCATCTATTTACTTGGGAAGCAAATGATAAAAATTATAGCTCTTATGTGTTTAATTGTTAAAAAGATCCACAAAAATTTCAAGGAAAAAATACAAGGACTAGCAAAAATAGAAGAGCTTATATTAAGTGTCTCTTGGGTTCTAGAAAATGTGTGAAAAGAAAGCAAGGTTGGGCTAAAAGAAGAAAAATAGGAATTTGAGTTGAGATTTGGGTTTGACTGATTGATTTAGGTAAAATGGAAGCTAGGAATTGTATGCATAAATTGTTTTCGTCTTGACATTATTTTGAGTTTGTCACTTCAAATCATTGAAAATCCTTGCACACGTATACCTTTGCGCTTAAAGCCATTTCTTATCAAACCGATTGGATTTGATCAATAGCCCATCTGTGAGACTGCACCTAGACATTGAAAATATTCATGTGAAGGTTGGTTGATAGAACAGCTTGTGGATTCTTAGAAATGTTTATTGTTTGAAAAAGATTTGATAAGCCTCTAAAAGTTAGAGTTCTTGAAGAACTATGCTCTTGTCTTTTTAGTCACTCTCTTTGGCTCTATTAAGTGTTTAACCATGTTCCATTGGCTTTGAGTTCCTGCTTTCAACCGCTTCTTTGGTTTGTTATCTTGTTTGCTTGATGACAAGCAAAAGGAAAGTCTGAGAGAGTTGATATGTGCATATTTAGGCTTAGTTTCATATCTTGTTTTGCATCATTTTGCATCATTTATCAATTGTTCTTCATCATTTTTAGATTAATCTTTTGCATATTTTACATTATAGAGTTTAGGAGAATTGAACCACATACCTTCTTGTTTTTGAGTCATTTCAGGTGATCTAGTACCTAGTTTGGAGGCTTGGTGAGTTGAAGAAATAAACATGAACAAAAGGATGAGGATCTGGCAATGAAAATGTGCTTCAATCAAGAGTAGAGTTGATGTAAGATTGGAATCACACCAAACTTATGGTCACAAGATAATCCAGAGTTTACAAGCTTTGTTGCGGAAGTGGGAGTGATGTCGAGATGGAGGGTGGTGGAGGTTGATTGACTCTCTCAATCTGTGGGTTGATTGACTCACTCAATCGACGAAAAAAGTTTCCTGAATCTCACAAACAATCTCAATTTGTGGCCTCTAGAGAATAGAAGTGAATCACACACTCTATCCTAAAGAACAAGAACAATTCTTCAAAGAAACACACTTTGAAAGAAATCGAAAATACTTTAATTAATTCTTGATTGAAAGGTGCTTTAAAAATGAAAAACTAATGATCTTATATAGGCTCAGTACACACATCCTAGATAGCTAAAGAATAAAGGAAATCACAAAGATGAAGGAATATGGCCATTGGAGCCACTAAGAAGAAATCTGCCCAAATAAGGCAAGGGGAGCTGAGCTTGAGTCTTGACAACTTTGGTATGAAGGATTGGTGCCTTGGGACGTCTAGGTTCATTGAATTGAAATCCTTGTCGCAGAAGTTGTGCTGATAGAACCGTTGGTGATTAATAGCACCAAGTGTGAATGCATCCGAGTATGGTAAGAAAACAAACAAGAGGATCTGCCTGATCCTGTGGCTGCTGGTGCATGGTAAGATGATTTATAGAGTCTGTAGGAGTCTAAGAATTTCTCCTGGTCGCCAATAATAATTCTGAATGTCCTTAGGATAAGCAGATCCCAGACTTTCCTTAAACAACACTGGATTGACCTATTGTCGAAAATGGAGCATATCTCTTTGATCCGACGGTTGATTCAGCTGTTCTTGGGCTTTTTGAAACCTTAGAAGACCCAAGAATATTTTCCAAGTGGTCCGTAGGGTAGGCCGCATCTGAGCTGGTCTGTGATACTCAATAGTTGGCATTGTCGCGCAGAAGGCTTTATCGTAGAAGGCCCAACTTTTAAAATCCATATCTTTCATCTCTGGGCATTTTTTGGGTTGATTCAAATTCGAGGAGTTAGATAGTTGAGTCAAGAATCTCTCTGGATCGTTTAGAAGGCCTTGATTAGTGCTTGTATGTCCGCATGGTCAATGGATAGCAGTTCTTTAGGTCCATCTCTTGAGTCTGGCTCAGCAGCTTGAGAGTTTGTTGATGTCTTTGGTTTGATGACCGCATCATACCCTCCCTCTTCAAAACATTTTGTCCTCAAAACTGATTTATCTACACCAAGAGAAAGTAAGTTAGGCTTCATTCGGTTTTGGGAGTTAAGAGTCTTACCTTGGTAGTGAATTATTGGAGAACATGTCGAAACGTCTGGTAGGTTCTCCTTGAGCAGAATATTCCTTACGATACAATAATTCTCCTCCTTTGACAGCTTTAATAGAGTTGGTTCAAGAACAGCTTGCTTGAATTGTTTAATAATTTCTCCCAGTTTAGGGTCTTTAGCCTCCACATATTTTCTTCCAACTAACACATGATGGTTGACGTCTAGTGGTTCTTCTTTTATTTGTGATGTGTTGTTGGTGTTTATTGCTTCTTTCGTGGCTCCTATACCTGTCTCAATATCCTTAGGCAAAGGCAAGTGCATTATACTAGAAGTAGAAGATTCAAAATCTGATTTATCTAGACTATTATATGAATCCATTTTCAGCTCTAGTGTTGTATGTTTTTCCACTTGTTTAGTTGGGAATTTCACAGCAAAATGACCTCTCTTGTGACACCTATAACATACCATGCCTTCCAAATTTAAAGGCTTAGAGGACTTACCTTGCACAAGAAAAGCTTGTGATTCGTTTGTAGGTGCCTTATCATTCTTTTGAGCATCTTTGCCTTTCGTATATTCCAAGATCAAGTGCTTTAACTTATCAAAATCATCATTCAAATTCTTCATAAAATCACGTGTACTTTCCTTGGAGTAATCTATTGGTGGTTGTGCAACAGTTTGTGGCATACGACTTACAACTTGGTCCTTCTGGATTGAGTTCTTGCATGTTGGACAAAACTTGGCTATGTGTCCCTGCTTTTTACACCTATAACACATTAGTTCTAAGGAACTTTTAGAGGATAAACACTTACAATGGTCCTTTGCTTTGGTGTTTTTCATGAGTTGCACAATTTTAGGTGTGAAATTGTCTCGGCTTGCTTTGTATGCTTGGTAAGTGGATTGACTATGTTTTCGCATCCTTTTTGCTGAATATTCCTCATACATAATCCATTTTAATTCTTCCCACGTCCTGATTCTAGGCTCTTTGTGGTGCCTCCATTCATTTTCCTTTTTCCTCCACCATTTCAATGCTTCTCCATGTAAGGTGTTTAAGGCGTATGATAGATTTTCCTTCTCAAGAGTCTTGTATCTCCAGAATTTTTCTTCCATATCATCTTCCCATTGTAGATAATCCTCTATTCCTGAAATAGATGGAAGATTAGGACCACACTTATAAAAGCTGTTACTTATACCGATATATGGTTTAGGATGTATTGTGTGGTTGGTATAGCCTTTCACTCTAGGTGCTAAAACTCCATGCTTGTAGGGCTTCAATTCAAGCCTAGGAGGATTCTTGTAGTGATACAATTCCACATCACTGTCAGATTCATCTTCATAACTGAATTTAGATTTAGTTTCGTTGCCCCATGGTTTGGTTTGATGTTTGTGGGTGTAGCCTTGGTGATGGTCTGGTGGCTCAGGTTCAAGCTCCTCCTCATGAGGGTTTTCTTCACATTCAGACTCATATTTATCCTCAAACCAATGGTCTTCACGTCCCTCAGGGTTGCTGTCCATGGATTGTTCTTCTTCAATGCTCCAATCGGACTCATCGGAGTATAACTCCACCTTTTCCATGTAGTAAGCCATTGAGGGAACTTAAAACAATAAAAAAAATTGAAGAAATCAAAATCTTAACAAGTTAACAAAAGAATAACAAAGCAAGAACAAAAGATTTTTATTTTTTTTTCTTTTTCAAAACAAGGAAACAATCAAAGAGCAAAACAGAAACATAATTCATTTTTGGTTTTTTTTAACAAATAAAATAGCAAACGACTTCTAAAAATTAAAAAAAGTTTTTATGGGTTTTATGGGGTTTAAAATAATAGTATAAAAAAGAATTAGATTTTTATAGCTTTTTATGGATTTTATAAAATTCAAACCAAACAGAATGAAATGAACTTATGGTTTTTCGATTTTATATTAAAGTAAAGCAAAACAGAAAAAAAAAAGGATATGGGGAACGACTAAACCTGGATAGATAGGAGCTTTTAGCTCTGATACCAAATGATGTAAGACTGGAATCACACCAAACTTATGGTCACAAGATAATCCAGAGTTTACAAGCTCTGTTGCGGAAGTGGGAGTGATGTCGAGATGGAAGGTGGTGGAGGTTGATTGACTCTCTCAATCTGTGGGTTGATTGACTCACTCAATCGACGAAAAAATTTTCCTGAATCTCACAAACAATTTCAATTCGTGGCCTCTAGATAATAGAAGTGAATCACACACTCTATCCTAAAGAACAAGAACAATTCTTCAAAGAAACACACTTTGAAAGAAAACGAAAATAATTTGATTTAACTCTGGATTGAAAGGTGATTTACAAATGAAAAACTAATGAGCTTATATAGGCTCAGTACACACGTCCTAGATAGCTCAAGAATAAAGGAAATTACAAAGATGAAGGAATATGGCCGTTGGAGCCATTAAGAAGAAATCTGCCCAAATAAGGCAAGCGGAGCTGAGCTTGAGTCTTGACAACTTTGGTGTGAAGGATTTGTGCTTTGGGACGTCTAGGTTCATTGAATTAAGATCCTTGTCGCAAAAGTTGTGGTGATAGAACCGTTGGTGATTAATAGCACCAAGTGTGAATGCATCCGAATATGGTAAGAAAACAAACAAGAGGATCCGCCTGATCCTGTGGCTGCTGGTGCATAGTAAGATGATTTCTAGAGTCTGTAGGTGTTTAAGAAGTTCTCCTGGTCGCCAATAATAATTCTGAAGTTCCTTAGGATAAGCAGATCCCAGACTCTCCTTAGACAGCACTGGATTGAACCATCGTCTTAAATGGAGCGTATCTAGAGGATCCAGTGGTGGTTTCAAGCGTTCTTTGTATTCTTGGATCCATAAAAGGCCCAATAATATTCTCGAAGTGGTCCTGAGTGAAGGCCACACCTGAGCTGGGCTGTGTGGCTCAATATTTAGCGTTATCGGGCAGAAGGCCTTAACGCAAATGAGCCAACTTATAAAATCTATAACTTTCATCTCCGGGCATCTTTTGGGTTGATTCGACTTCTAGGAGTTAGATAGCTGAGTCCAGAACACATATAAATTAAGTTTGGCGCTTGAATCTCTCTGGATCGTCTGGAATACCTTGATTAGTGCTTGTATGTCCGCATGGTCAATGGATTGCTGTTGTTTAGGTCCAATTCTTGAGTCTGGCTCAGCAGCTTGAGAGTTTGTTGATGTCTTTGGTTTGATGACCGCATCAAGAGTTGTTGAAGATCAAACCATCGACCAAGGGATTGATATTTCTGGTCGATGATATTAACACGAGCTTAAGAGTTGATTTGTGAGAATCATATCAATCAAAGGATTGGTACAATTAGTCAATAGGAATGAAACATGAATGAGCAATGTGTTGTGAGGATCATATCAATCAAAGGATCAATACAATTGGTCAATAGGAATGCAAGGTGAATGAGCAATAAAGTTAGAGAATTATATCGACCTTTAGATCGATATAATGGGTTGATATAAATGTATAACTGATTTTTATCGACTCATAGATCGATATATTGAGGCGATACAAGCTATACGTGGAGAAACGAAGTGTTGTAGAAATTCCTATCAATCATTTAAATGATATACTTGATTGATACAAGCTATACGTGGAGAAGTGAAGTGTTTTGAAAATTCATATCAATCATTTAATTGATATACTTGATCGATACAAGTTGTACAAGATGAAACAGGTGGATTCTATCAATCTTTTGATTGATATAAGACATCGACATACATCTCAGGAGCAGCTCAAAACCTTTGTGCATCTTCAATCGATCTGAAGCGTTGACACAACTCTTCCATCAACTCAAATGAATCTTTCACAAATTCTTTAATTTGAAGAGTCAAGAAACCTAAGGAGGCACATCTTTTATCATGGAGTTTGTTGAGTGAATCCTGGGAACCACTTTTACCACCATCGGCAAAGCAATAGTATTAAACCATTGACCCATTTTAAAATGGTTAATTGAGGCTGCTGAGGGAGAAAAGTAGCCGAGGCAAACCACTCACCTTATCTATAAAAAGGCTACGATGAACACAAGGAGAGACACCAATTCCTACAGAGCAAAAACTATTTCTTGTTTCTTAAGTTTTCTTCATTTATGCATTTACTTTCCCTTTACGTTTTAATTTATTATTCTTAAGTGAAGTTGTGAGCTCTATTTGCTCGTAAATAAAAGTTTCTGGATTTTCTGTTATTGATCTTCCAAGAGTGTCCCGAAGGATTACTATCATTACTGAAGATCCCATACCATATTAGTGAAGAATGTTTTACTCCTATCACTCTCTTATTTTCATGTTCAGATTATTTCTTGTTTCTATTATGTTTTCATTAAGTATGTCGAGTAAATCCTAATGTTAGGTGAGGTATTTCAAGGAAATTTGGGGATCATTGAACTAGGTATAGATAGGGATTTATCATATGTTTTCTTCACCTATTGTTAATCTCTTGCTTATACTGAAGTCGCTATTTAGTTTACGATCATATATTGTTTAAACACACTAAAAGTGTGGTTAAAGATTTGAAAAAGCATAGGTGAGCGGATTGACCTTATCTAACGACAGTTGATGCTAAGGCATTTCCGTGAGCTAATTGAATCAATTTGTTAAAGATTGTTTAGAATTTTAGATTCAAACGACAGTTTAGCTATTAAAATTGCTAGAGAAATTAATTAATGCCACAATAGTGGATTGGTTATACATTTGTGTTTGAGCTCTAGATAACCTGAATAATTGTCTAGTTCACCATCTCTAGATTCCCGAGAATGACTCTCATTCTAACATCTCTTTTAATTGTTATTCACATCGTTTTTATTTGACTCCTTGATTTAAAATAAAATCCAAAATTAAATATATGTCTTAGCTCTATTTCATTCCATAAAGATCATAGTGTAACTCTTGGTCCTTGAGGATTCGATCCCTACAATACTACAACATATATTGTGCACTTGCGGTAGTCTTTTATAGGGTATACAACTCTGTGTATTCCCTATTTCGGGCCAGGTTTCGTTTGGGTTTCGGATATCCAAATTTTTCTATTAATCTTTTAACCTAAACATTTAAAAAATTCAAAATATTCATAAAAAATCATGATTTAATTAGAAACTTCTAATCTTTTAGGTATATTATTATTATGGTAAATTGATTAGTATATTCATATTTATAGTTATGGTTTTGAATATTTGTGTAATTAAAAATATATATAATTAATTTTTTACAAATATATTACATATTTCGGGCACCTGTTCAGATTTTGGATTTTATCCGATCGGGTTTGGGTATCCGCACTCTCATAATCTAAAACCCGTTTAGGTATTTTGTAAGTTTTGGTTTGATTTGATTTCGGGTATTTTGGATCGGGTTCGGGTTCAGGTACCCGCTTTCTGGAAATATGCGCAGGGATACATGTGACTTTGAAACTCATGTTAAAATTGTAGGATTTTTTATGTTTGGATTTGAATTTGAAGACTCCTTTGAGTATGGATACTCTTATATACTTTCTTAGGCAACCTAAGAACATTCATATATCTGAATTCAGCATATAATTTGTTTCCCTTCGAAGTAAAGAATTATATCTTACAGAATGATTCATTTACTCCCAACGTCCATCTTGTGCTGATGATTTCCATTTGAAAACTTGATCACCATTCGAACTTTTTCATTACACGAAAATCCAAAAATATTATTTATAGAGAGACATTGATGCTTTGGAGGTGCCGAGGGGAAGGAAATAACTTTGTTTTTTTTTTGTCGTCGAGTCATTGTATTAAAAGTACGCTTCTTTTCTTTTGGACTGCATTAGAAATTACAAAAGAATTATAGTAAAGAAAACATAATTACGGATAAAACTGAGTTATAACAAACCCTTAAAAGTCATATACCATAAGAAAGAGATAAAGCTATTGTTTTGTAGGAAGCGATTTTGATAAACCACTAATGAGTAAAAGTTATCATTACATATCCGAAGCAAAACGAAGATCAGAGATACAATCACACCAAAATTACTGATCCAAAACAAACCAAACACGAGCTAGTAAAACATAAATACTCAAACCTGGCAGCAATCCACACAAGCCCAAACTGGAGTAGAACTTAGTCTATCCAAACCCGCACTTTCTGCATCCAGAATATAAAGTTGAAGATCTAGTTGTCCTCTAACTAAACCAAGACAAGATGAAACAAGATCTGAGGGAAAACAGAAAGAATAAGTTACTACTCGGTGGCCGGAGACAACTTCGGCAAGGAAGACTCTGGCGGTGGAAGCAACTGTGGTGGTGGAAGCGGTGGCGACATCACTAGCAGCAGACCCATCCCATGACCCTTACGATTATACAACTCGACATGGATAAATAATCTTGGAAAAAATGGGCAAAGGCATTATCTTTAATTTATTCAACTTGATATGGGCAAGTACTTAAGCACTGCTGATGTTACTATATCTCATTCATTATTAATCAAAAAGACATGGACATAGGATGCCAACTGATTAGACATAGACGATTGTATAGACTATTTGATATTAATATATTGACATTCTTATGTTAATATATCTCGCTAACTATTATTCAAATAGATGTGGACATAGTGTTAATTGTTATTCAATTAGACATGGACTAATACTTATAAACTATAAACTAGACGTTGGACATCGAAAAAAAATATAAACTATAATTTAGACGTTGATCACAAATTATAAACTAAGGACATCGAAAAAAATTTAAGACCTTCTGATAGTAATATACAAATAAGGACATGGACAAATTCTTAAAGTCTTCTGATGTTCATAAGAAAATAAGGACATGGAAAAGTACTTAAGACATTCTGATGCTAATATAAAAATAAGGACATGGACAAATACTTAAAACCTTCTAATGCTAATATAAAAATAAGGACATGGACAAATTCTAATAGCCTTCTAATGTTCATGAGAAAATAAGGACATAGACAAATACTTATATAAGACATTCTCATGCTAATATAAAAATAAGGACATGGATAAATTCTTAAGATATTATGATGTTAATGAGAAAATAATGACATGGACAAATTACTAAAATGAAGACCTGGACAAATTATTAACAGATGATATAAAATGTTAACTACATAGACATGAATAGAGGGTTGATTATTATTCAACTAGTCATGGACAAATACAGTTACACAAATAGTCATAGACCTTATCTTTAATTTATTCATCTAGACATGGATAAATTCCTTAGCACTTTTGATATTAATAAATATCATTACCTGTTAATCAAATAGACATGGACATAGGTTGTATCTGTGACAAATTACAAAATGCGAACATGGACATAACAGAAATATCAAAATAAAGACATTGAATAATTTGTAAACATAGACATACCTGAAATATTGAAACCCAAACCGAGAAATCCCTTTAACAGGATACAAACCCCCAATTTATCAGTAGTTGTCATTGTCTGCAAATCCAAAATCAAACCCTAGAAAATGGACAAAATCAAAATCAAACATTCAAAGGACATA
>OVAX01003015.1:0-23546 GCA_900406405.1 Lepidium africanum
TAAACACACTCTAAGTGAAGAAATCACAAGATCTAGCAACCTATGCACAAGATTCAACCATCGAAGCTCATAGATCTACCTAACCATCAACGTAACAATCACTACTCAATCATTCCAAATGAAAAGCAAATCAAGCAAACTAAACTAGGCATAAAAATAATGAAGTAAGAAGAAGAGAAATGAAATGGAAACTTAATAATGGGTGAAGATGATCCTAAAATCGTCTTCCCCTTGGGTCTCAACAATCTTTTCTTTCTCTCAAGAACACAACAAAACTTTAGGAAAAACAATGCTCAAATCGAAAATTAGAAGAGGACGACGTTGTTGGATGGTTTGTTGCTTATAAAACAAAGTATTTATAGGCTAAAAACTAGGGCAACAAGCCCAAAAAGAAATGGGTCTGGGTTGACCCAAGATAAACCAGGTCAAACCAATCAAAAGGCGCCAAGTGTATGTGTTTTTGGCAGGTCTCGACCAGTGCAGGTCACGGGTTTGGTCACGGGTTGTCTGCAGATATCATTTCACAACCCGCGGCTAGTGCAGGACGCGGGTCTGGTCGTGATTGAATGACATATGTTGAGTAAAATCGTCATATCTTTATAACCATTTATCCAAATGCCTTCAAACCACTGCCAAATGAAAGGTGACTCTTGTGGGTATCTTGTGTCCAAATGTCAGCCAATTCCGTTTAGGAGAAGGTCTTCATCCATCATTTTTTAAGAGCTTCGGAAAGAACCTTTGGTAGGTATAGTCGCGGGAAGGGCATCATCACTTGACCATTCTTTACTTCCTTTGACATTTAGACCTCCAATCCAAGCTTGATTCATCCTTTACGCTCAAAATCAATCCTCCTTGATGCAAGCTCTCATCCTTATGATTCAAACCTCATGATTCAAGTCTATAATCACCTAAAAATACCGAAAAACACAAAAATATGCAAATGCATGACCTAATGACTATAATTCACAAACTAAACACAAAGTGACTCTAAAATGACATAATGTGCAACTAAAAGACTAAAAATGATACTAAAATGCAATGGAGAATAGGGTAAAAATCATGCACATAATTCGTCTGTTGGCTCTAGTAGAGTAAGAGTGATGAGACCAAAGTGAAAAGATTTTGGCACGACCTGGTGCTTTTGTTGAGAGGGCATGACGAGGTTGCTTTGATGTAGAGTGCAATATGACTTCTCGCACAGTTGACATGGATTGTCGGTGAAGTGGCAGACTCAGTGCTCTAATTTTTGGAGGAATTGAGTATTTCCCTTGGTGAGGGTTAGAACTAAGTGTGAAGTCCTTGAACAGTGCTTCAAATGTTGTCGCTTTTTTAGCAGTCCATTTACAAAATCTTTGCACAAAACCAAGGTTTTTGTAAGCTGCTGCCACTCCCTTGCTCATTTGCGGTTGTGTGTACTCATCAAAATAAAAGTACTCTAGTGCCTGGTCTAACCGCTTTGTTGAATCTTGCTTCCGCTCCTGAGATTCTTGTCTTCACTCTTGAGATTCCGCGTGAGTGTGTTTCCCAAAGAGGAGCCCTTATGGAGGAATAAAAGCCATGTTGCCTAACATGATGAGTGAAGTATATTCCAAATTAAGTTGCCTTATCTTTTAGTCTTTTCCTGTTTCCGAGTGCGTGAACTTGTACAACCAAGGCCCTTCGGGCGGTGCTCGTGCTAAAAATCGAATCTTTTAAAGGTATGCTGCGTCAATCCACACCAGTGGTATTATTGCCTTCGCTTTGAAAGGAATGTTACATGCCTCAAGAATTCTCGTTAAGATCTCGCCGATTTGAATGATTCCTTTAGTATTATCTGATAGTTATGATGCCCATCCTCGGTAAGTGGTGAGATGCTTCATTAATGCTTTCATAAACCCGACTCCATTTGTCTATCCTTCAAATGTCCTGCTGTAGTTACCAGTGTTGTTAAGGACCTGGATGAGAGCTTCGTCAATCGTCTCAATTTTTGACAAGCGTACAAAGCCTGACTCTGCGCTATGGAAGTAGCGAATGCTAGGATTTCTGATATTCTCACACTTGCTGTTGGAAGGATTATACGGCGCATGACCTGTTATCACGAGCCACAGATGATCTAGCTCCTCTCTATCGTATTCAACATTGAGTCCATTGTAGGTAGAAAGGTCGAAAAGCTCTTTGAACTGTTTTGCCGTGAACAAACATTTTCTGTTTTTGGCTTCAAATGTCAGTTTGCCGAATCCACCTATGCACTTCAATCGCTCTTGCTTACTGGAGTACTCGTTCAATGTGACTAACGCAAGAAACTGGACGGTTTGCATTTTATATGATTCCCGATCATTGGATACATATTGCGTTAATCCACACGCTTGTAGCAAAAAATTCACCAACACTGCCCAATGCATGTATCTCTTCTCGTCCTTGCATATGGTCTAAAACTGAGTCTTTGTCTTCAACATTAATCGGAGATCCTTCCGCCATTGAGCGTGTTAACCTTCTCTTCAAAAAAAAGCCACTACACCTCCTCATATTTGCTCATGACAAAGAATAATACACGGAATTGTTGTTGAAACAGAGTTGGACTCGGTTGTGCAGGTGAGGTCGAAACGGTGGCGTACATGACACTAAGTAAGGGCTCAATTCTGGCAGCTGAGTGAGTAACAAGAGTGGTTGCAGCTGTTGGTGTCAGCCTCGACTTGGTGGCGCATGTGAGGTCGGAATGGTGGCGCGTGTGACTTTGTTGATAGTGAGGTAGCGATTGTGAACTAGACTTGAATCGGTTGCGCAGGTGAGGTCAAGGAAAATGGCCGTGCATGCAGTAGTCTCCACTCTTGAAATGTCTCGGTGGTGTGTGCGACTCGATCCTTAATTCTGAGTAAATGTGACAGGGGGTGCGGCTTGATTCTTGCTTAACCAAGATCTCAGTCTTGAGAATTCGGCTGTGTGGTTCACGGATCTGTTCACATGGACTGCTCCTTTGAGTGGAAAGAGTTGGCAACTCAACTCGGACTTGAGCCTCATAACGTGCTTGAAATTTTCGCAAAGGGTAACATTGGAAATTAAGAGCAATGAAGAACAAGTTAAGTTTTGAAAAAGAGAGAGCAAGTACTTTCGTAAGAGAGGAGAGAGTGATTGTGGAGAGATGGAGTAGAAGTTTTGGTGGAGTCAAAGCTATTTGTGTCCCAAGTTTGCCAACCCACGTGATGAGATGGGACAAAACTTATGTCATTGTCTCCCACTTTCCAACAACGAGATTCTCCATTTTTTTTTTGAAACTAAAACTAACTTGACCACTCAGCTGTCAAGGTCGGGTTGAAATCTAGCTCGCCAGATTTCTGAAACATAAAATCAAAACAAAAGAAAGAAAAGAGAATAGCTTAAAACTGGAAATAAATATTAACAAGGATACCATGAGACTTCCACCCAAGTGAGCTCTTTTAAAGTCCTTGAGCTTGACTTTTCACTTTTATTGGAGTTTGGGCGGGTTCGTCGAGAAGAATAGAAGTTCTCTTGGGCACATTCTCATTAGCTAGATACGGTTTCACTCTCTGCCCATTCGTAGTGAATCCTTAACTGTTCTTGTTAATCAGAGTCACTGCTCCATATGGCAAGAATTCTTTAACCTTGAAATCACCATACAACCTTGATTTAGTTTTCCAGGGAACAACTTGAGTCTCGAGTTGAAGAGAAGCACTTGATCACCAGCTGTGATAATTTTCTTATCATGGAGTGCTTTAGTCCTTTACTTTTAGATTTTTGAACTCTCATAAGCTTTAAGTATGATCTCCTCTAAATCATGCAGATCCATCAATCTTTTTTCTTGAGCTATCTTGAAATCGAAATTCAAAAACTTTGTAGCCCAAACTGCCTTGTACTTGTTCTCAATAGGAAGGTGACAGGATTTTCCATAGAACAGCTGAAATGGAGTCTTTCCAATTGGGGTCTTATGAGCTATTCTATATGCCCATAAAGTGTAATTGAGTTTCACAGCCAATTTCTCTTAGATGCACCAACAACCCTTGACAATATTGTCTTTATCTGCTTATTTGAAACCTCCACCTGACCGCTGGTTTATGGGTGATAAGGTGTAGCCACCTTATGCTTAACTCCATACTTTCTCAGTAGATTCTCAAACAGCTTATGGATGAAATGAGACCCTCCATCACTGATTACCACTCTTGGAACTCCAAATCGAGGAAATATGATGGTTTTAAATAGTTTCAGCACTACCTTAGCGTCATTCGTTGGGCATGCAGTTGCCTCAACCCACTTGGAATCGTAGTCGACGGCTACCAAATATAATGGTTTCCATGTGACGGTGGATTGGCCCCATGAAGTTTATCTCCCAGCAGTCAAACACCTCAATATCAAGTATTGGATTATATGGCATTTTATTCCTCTTGCTGATGTTACCCATCCTTTGACAAGGATCACACGTGGAGATAAACGCTTCAGCATCTCTGAATAAAGTCGGCAACCTTAAACCTACTTGCAGAACCTTTTAAACTGTCATGAATGTAGAAAAGTGTCCTTCGTATGCTGAACTGTGACAGTGCTCTAAAACACCATGAACCTCTTCCTCTACAATGCACCTTCTTAACAAACCTTCAGATCCTTTCTTGTAGACATAAGGTTCATCCTAAAAGTAGTGGTTCACATCTTTGAAGAATTTCTTCCTCTGATAGGAATCCAGACTTTTTGGCACTTCACCAACAAGAAGGTAGTTATCTAAGTTTTCGTACCAGAGTACCGTAGTTCCAGCTAGTTTTTGGCACTTCCTCTGGCATGGAGTCGTCAATGGGGATCGAATCGTCAATCATCATCTGCAACTACCCCATTTTCCACTCCAGGTATATCCACAACTTCCATAATAAACACCTGAAGTAGTAGTATCCACCTTAGTAACCTTGGGTTAGCATCCTTCTTTCTCATCAAGTATTTCAAAGCTGCATGATCCGTATGCTCAATCACCTTAGAACGAACGAGGTAAAATCTAAATTTCTCAAAAGCAAAGACCACGACAAAGAGCTTCTTTTGAGTAGTTGCATACTTGACCTAAGTGTCGTAAAGGGTCTGGCTCATGTTGTAGATCATATTGAGTTTCTTCTCCTTCCCCTAACCCAGAACTGCTCCTACTGCGTAGTCACTTGCATCACACATGATCTCAAAAGGTAATGTCTAGTCTGGAGCTTGGACTATTGGTGCGGATACTAAGACTTTCTTGATCTTCAAGAATGCTTCAAGACACTCAAAATTAAAAGTAAACTCGACATCCTTACATAGCAAGCGAGTCAACGATCTTGCAATTTTTAAGAAATCCTTGATGAATCTCCCGTAAAACCCAACATAACCCAAGAAAAATCTAATATCCTTTACCGTCTTAGGAGTTTGCAGCAGAACCATGACCTCTATCTTGGCTTTATCAACCTCAATTCCCTGTTCTGATATCTTGTGTCCCAAAACAATACCTCCTTTGACCATGAAATGACACTTCTCCCAGTTCAGCACAAGATTAGTTTCCACACACCTTCTAAGTACCCTGCACAGATTTGACAAATAAGAGGAGAAGGAAGAGCCATAGACAAAGTAATCGTCCATGAAAACTCCAACCATCTCCTCGATCATATCTGAAAAAATAGAAGTTATGCAGCATTGAAAAGTAGCAGGTGCATTTCACAAACCAAATGACATTCTTGTATATGCAAATGTTCCATAGGGTTAAGTAAAAGTGGTTTTTTCTTGGTCGTCAGGCTGTATAGAAATTTGAAAGAATCCACTATACCCATCTAAGAAACATTAGTATTTGTGATTAGCTAACCGTTCGATCATTTGATCAATGAAAGGAAGTGGGAAATGATATTTCCTAGATGACGAATTCAACTTCCTATAATCAATGCACATTCCATGGCCAGTCATATGTCGAAGGAGATTAATTCATTTTTCTCATTCCTAACAATAGTAATTCTGCCCTTTTTAGAGATTTAATGAATAGGTGAGACCCACTAACTATCAGAAATTAGATAAATGACATTAGCATCTAGCAAATTAAGAATTTCTTTTTTCACCACTTCCTTCAAATTCCAATTCAACCTCCTTTGAGGCTCAATGCTTGAATGTGATTTATTTTCAAGATGAATCCTATAAGTAAAAAGACTAGGTGATATGCCTCTAATGTCAGCTAGAGAATAACTTATTGCTCTCATAAACTTTTTCAGTTTGGTTAACAGCATGTTCAACTCATCATCACTCAAAGCATCATTCACAATGATAAGATAAGTGCAGTTAGGGCCCAAGAAAGCGTACCTTAGCCCTGCAAGAAGTGGTTTTAATTCCACTTTAGGAACTTTGAGCTCTGTCCAGTTGTCATCAACTGTCGAAGGAGTGGACTCGACCACTTGCAACTCGAGTCGGGTCCTTGAGCTTAGAGCGAGAATTATCAGCTCTTGGCTCACTGCTTAACTGGCTTGTGTGCGTCCAAAAACTTCCTATAACACTTATCTTCCATTTTCAAATACCCATATGTCGCTAACTTGGTCAAAGCAACTTGTAGTTGATCTTCTGCTACCAACTCCTCTAATAACTCATCAGCTAAATTATCCTTCTCTTGAATCGAGAACACTTTAGTCTCAATGGTTGGCTTCTTCATCACATTATTGATTTTGAAATTCATTTTGAGGTTCGGACCCAGTTTTATCTCGATCGTTCTATTTCGTATGTCAATCAATGCTACTACTGTAACTAAGAATGGTCTTTCAAAGAGCAATGTCTTTGTATGTTTTTCATTGCATTTTAGTATCATTTTCACTTATATAGTTGCATATGATGTCATTTTAGGTTCACTTGGGGTCAATTTCATGCATTAGAGTCCTTAGGCTTTGCATTTGTATATTTTCTTTTTTTTCGGTCATTTTAGATGATTGGAGGCTTGATGCTATGGAGTTTGGAGCATAAGGAGTGGATTTGCATACAAAGAGATTTGCTTTGCACTTATGGGAGGAGAAAGCTTGAAAAACGCACCCGAAGCCGCATTCGATGCCCTTCACTTGCGACCCGTATGCTCGAGCCCTCGTCCGAACGTTAACATACATATGCTACGGATCCTGTAGAGGCCAGGCTTAACCGTCGACCAAAGCACCTGAGGCTTCAACCAAACCTTATCCCGCCGATGCCTTGGCTAAGCTCGCGATCCACACGACCAATGCTCTACCCGCGGACAATGGTTTCTTGACTGGAGGGACCAATGCCTTACCTGCGACCCAATGTCTCTTGACTAATCCGTCTAAAGCTACGACGGCGATTCACGCATTTTACCTTGTTCTCGACCGGACCCACAATCTGCTTTACCAAAGACGACGTGAACCACATTTACATTTTGGTTGAATTTCTGGTTTAAACCGGTTTGTTCCGGTTTAGATCGGTTCAATTTAAGTTCCTTTGAAACCCTAATCCCAAGGGGTATAAATACATGGATGATGCACAAACACAAAAGCTTTTAATTTCTCAAAGTTTTTGGATTCCAAGCATATTTTTCTCTAGGTTTTAGTAATAACACTTTGAAGGAGATTTGAGACAAACATTGAGATCCCTTTTGGGTGATCCATTTCTTGTGTTATATATTCAATATATTGAAGAATCTCTTGTTAATTTCTCTTGTATTTTTTATTATGTTGACATACCAAAGCCTCAACCGAGATTGTAAAAGAGGTTGTTATTGCTGAAAAGTTGTAGGAAAGCGGTCCATGGTATGCGGATGTGGTAAACTATCTTTCTTCCGGAATGGAACCTATCAAACTTGACAAGCATGACAAGAAGAAGTTTTTCAAGGAAGTTAGTCGGTATTATTGGGATGAGCCATATCTTTATAGGCAAGGGAAGGATACGCTTTACAGACGGTGCATTGCGGAAGAAGAAGTACAAGGGATTCTATTTCATTGTGATGGTTCTAGCTATGGTGGTCACGTAGCTACTTTCAAAGATGCTCAGATTTTTATTTCAAAGTGTGATGAGTGTCAACGCCAAGGCAATTTTGGGAGGAGACAAGAGATGCCTCAAAACTTTATCTTGGAAGTTGAGATCTTTGACGTTTGGGGAATAGACTTTACGGAACCTTTTCCATCTACTTATGGTAATCTCTATATCTTGGTTGCGGTGCATTATGTATCCAAGTGGGTTGAGGCAAGTCCAACCAATGATGCCAAGGTTGTGATTAAGTTATTTAAGACAATAATCTTCTCAAGGTTTGGAGTTCCAAGGGTTGTGATAAGCGATGGAGGAAGCCATTTCATCAATAAAGTCTTTGAAAGTCTCTTGAAGAAATATGGTGTTAGACACAAGGTTGCAACCCCTTATCACCCTCAAACTTCAGGTCAAGTTGAAGTCTCAAACCGGAAAATCAAAGAGATTTTGAGGAAGACAGCACGAAATGCTCTTAAAGATTGGTCAAAGAAGTTATATTATGCAAGATTCCATTAGGAACAACACCATTCAATATGCTTTATGGAAAGGCTTGTCATCTTCCGGTGGACTTTGAGTAAGGCAAATTGGGCAACTAAGTTTTTAAACTTCGATCTAAAGTAAGCCACAAAGAGGCGATTGATTCAGTTGGAGGAGCTTGATGAGATGCATAGAGATGCATATGAGAGTTCAAAGATTTATAAGGAAAAGACCATGGCCTTTCACGACAAGAAGATTGTGAAGAGGGAGTGTAAGAAGAGAGACAAGGTTCTATTGTTCAATCCCTAGTTAAAGTTATTCCCGGGAAACCTTAACTCTCGTGGTCCGGACCATTTGAAGTCAAAGAGGTTTTGCCTTATGGGTCG
Source organism: Lepidium africanum (assembly GCA_900406405.1). Classification (NCBI taxonomy): domain Eukaryota; kingdom Viridiplantae; phylum Streptophyta; class Magnoliopsida; order Brassicales; family Brassicaceae; genus Lepidium; species Lepidium africanum. Next base: position 8,796 of record OVAX01003015.1, read on the forward strand.
GTAGTGCTTATAAACCCCTCCGGAGAAGAATTCACAGTTAATGGACACCGAATGAAGGCATATCTTGCTGATTCTCAAGATGCGATAGTGAAGAAGATTCCACTATCTGATCCTCCACTCGCTTGAAAATCGATGTACAAACATCGAGCTTACGACATTAAACAAGCACGCTTGGAAGGCAATCCCATGGTATCCTTTGTATATATTGCTTTAGTTTCTTTCATTTTTGTTAAATATGTGTGTTCTTGTTGAGATTTTGGTTAGGTCGGGTTTGGACATTAAGAAGGGAAGGAAGAATGGAGAAGTTGAGTTGAAAAATTAAGGTTTGGGAAAAGCTCTCGGACTACCCACCCGAGGCCTTGTCCGATTGGAATGGTTCAGGACAAGAGAAGAAAGTTAAGTGTCAGACCTAGCACCCGAGTGCCTATCCAAGGGATGAGTCGTTGGGCGAGGAGCTGAATGATAAACGTCAGGTGAACCTACCCGAGGAATTAGCCGATGGGAAAGCCGCGGATCACAATACCTTAAGAATTGACCAAAGCACCCGACGCGCTACCCGTCCTTTATCTCACAGACAATCAACACTCTCGGCCAAACCACCCAATGCCTTGACCGAGAGTTCACAAAAGGTTGACCAAAAAATTTTCAAAAATTTTTAAAATGTCAAGGTAAGTTTTTCCCTCCTTTTAGAACCTTATCTTCTCCATTACCCACAAAGTATCTTCTCACCACTCATCTTTGAACAAGAATTTTATCTCATTTTTCTCCCAAAAAAAAAAACATTTTCGAAAATCTCTTATCACTCTCTTACTTTGATTCAAGAGATTAACTCAATCATTACAAGTTCTCAAGCTCCATTTCAATTCTCATAAACAAAATGTATGAAATCTCTAAACCCTTCTCCATTAAAGCTCAAGGTTTTAAATTCTAAATCTATACATTTTCTAGGGTTTTGAGCTTAAGTTTAGGTTGTTGAGATTAGATCTTGTTAGAGATTGCTTGGGTATTTTGTTTTGAGCTTCACTTCATAGAATTCTTAGTCAATTTGGAACATTTGATAGTTAGAGTTCGTGAGAAATAGGTTCATGCTATTTTTAGAAACATTTTGGGGAAAATGAGTTGATGATGTTTGATTGGTTTCTTGGTGTAATTAGGGGGAGTTAATTGTACTTCATGGCTATATCTCTTTAATTCTTGCAAAAATTTTGGAAATTTGAATTTCTTTGCTTTGTGAGGATTGTTGACTTTTTAGTTGACTTTTTGATTCCTTGACTACATATTGAATTTGATTGTGTAATTGTCTTTGAGTTTGCACTTCATGGTTTACGGATTGTATTAGTGTATAATTTAGCTTACATTGACGATTTGGCGACACATTGCAATCCCATTCATTTCCCTATGGCTTTATACTTGGATATTATTCATTGTAGGGACAATGCCACCAAAAGCTCAAGACCAATCAATTCAAGTCTCTAAAACCAACAAGGGGAAGTTGAAGATTTCAGTGGCAACCACCTCAAAGACACTACCAAAGGACAAGTCCCCTACCAAGCCATCTCCCTGCCCCTAAGCTAACATTGACTATCAATCTAGCATCGGCACACCAATTCATCCAGACTATTGCAAGTTGCCCATAATTGACAAGCTATACAAATGCATGTCTGATGAGGAAGAAACGGTTTGTAGAGATTACTATGAGGAGGAGCGTTGTTACGATGATCCACCAATTCGACAACCTCCAAACTTCATTGGAGAACAAAGTAATGATGCTCATGTCCATAAGACATTGGGAAATCATTCCAAGTAAACAAGGTACCATTTACTAACTTTGTACATAGTTTTGGATTTTTCTTTTGCATTTTTATCTTCGTTTTTTGAGGTTTTTCTTCTTCGAACCTATTTTCTCACTACGACGGTGAGCAGTAAGTTGGGGGGAGAGAGCCTAGTCCTAATGGTGTGTTTAGTTGTGTTTTTTTTTAGTCATTTTTGCTTTTTTTTATAGAAAAAATTTTCGAAAAAAGCACAAAAACAAGCATATAGTTTGCATTAGCATTTCACTTTAGGAACAATGATGTAATTGCCATGGTTATATTAGATGATTCAGTTGCTAAGTTCAACACCCAAGATGTCAATTGCTTGATGCTTAAGTTGCTAGTTGAAATTAAGGTGGAACCATGCTTGGATTGTTTGACGTTAGGTTCTATTTGATTGAAGCATGCTTTGATTTGACACTAAACCTTATTAATTGGAACCTAATTTTGACACTTAATTATTGCACTATGCATTGCATTTGAGCTTGTGGATTGACATATACATATTTGAGTCTCTTATATCATTTTTACCACTCTTGTGACTCAAATAGCTAGTTCATTTTATGGATTAGTCTCCACACCCTTAACCTAGCCTTCATTAAAGCCCTCATATCTCGTGTGTGATGTAGGTCTAATTTTGGAAACGAGCTTGGAAGAAAGTGTTAGGTTAGTTTCTGATTCACGATTTTTGAACCGGATAGGACTAGGTGGGAAGCTAATTTTTGGGTGAGAGTGTATATGTCTATTGAGCTTTAATGGATTTATTTGGTAAAGGTTGAATAAGTGATCTCAAAAGAAGATGTGCTCAAGAAAGGATTAGGAGAGAAAGGGTAATGAAAGTCAAAGTAAAAAGGGTATAGTAAAGGATTTTATTTACATGGAATTGGTTATGTGGTTCAAAGGATTGAAAGGAAAAAAGTAAATCAAAAAGGAATGAAAAAGAGTTTAATCATAAGTCTTAAGAAAGTCCAAAACCACTAGATGTCCAATAAGATAAACCCCTCTCCTTAGAATGAAATGAAGCAAAGAAGTGTACAGTTGATCCAAGAAAGTGTGGAAAAAAGTGAGTTATCCTTGTGGGAGAAGGGTAGTTTTTAGGATCAATAGGATTAGTGTAGCTTTATGGATTAAGTTTGATTTTTTCATAGGTGGGTAGATGAGAGTCTATTTTTGTATGCATAGATTAGCTTAGACCTGTAACATTCTTCTAAAGCTCGTTTTGTTTTTGAGTGATCCTTGCATTTTGAGCATTGAGCCTTATGGATGAAGAGATCATTTTAATCTCTTGACCTTTCCCTTAGCCAAACAAGTTTATATGGTTGTGAATAGTGTGATTCACGGTTTTAAGCTTAATGGATGTCAAAAGGTTTAGTTGATTTCAATGCATTGTGTAGGTTGAAGTTGAATCTAAGTTGAGCTTTGATGAGAATAGCTAGATTTTTGAGTAAATTTGGCATTTAATGCATTCTAGAATTTACATCTTGGATAGTGAGCTTAGCATTGAATCATACTAGTCTTTAGCTTTGAGTTCTCGCTTTCAACCTCTTCTTCGGGATTGTCATTCGTTTACTTGAGGACAAGTAAAAGGCAAGTCCAGGGGAGTTGATTTGTGTCATATTTAGTATGCTTTTCATTGCATTTTAGTATCATTTTCACTCATATTAATTGCATATGATGTCATTTTAGGTTCACTTAGGGTCAATTTCATGCATTAGAGTCCTTAGGCTTTGCATTTGCATATTTTCTTGTTTTTCAGTCGGTGATTGAGGCTTGATGCTATGAAGTTTGNCAGTCGGTGATTGAGGCTTGATGCTATGAAGTTTGGAGCATAAGGAGTGGATTTGCATACAAGGGGATTGGCTTTGCACATATGGGATGAGAAAGCTTGGATTGGAGGCTAAATATTGCCAAAGGAAGTGAAGAAAGGTGAAGGCCAGCCGCAGCTAGCTACTTCAAGCCATGGCCCGAAAAGAGTTTCCAGGCTGGCCGCGACCACCACATCCGAAGTCGCGTCCGATGCCTTTCACCCGCGACTCATATGCCCGCCTCGTCCGAACATTAACATACGGATGTTATGGATCCTGCAGAGGCCTCAAGAGGCTTGACCGTCAACTAAAGCACCTGAGGCCTCGACCAAACCTTATCCCGCAGATGCCCTAGTGAAGCTCGCGACCCACATGACCAATGCTCTACCCACATACAATGGTTTCACGACCGGACAGACCAACGCCTTACCCGTGTGTCTCTCGACCAATCCGTCTAAAGCAACGACCGCGAGCCATGAATTTTGCCATGTTCTCGACCGGACCCGCGACCTCCTTTACCCAAGACGACGTGAACCACATTGACATTTTGGTTGAATTTCTGGTTTAAACTGGTTTGTCTTGGTTTCTTTGAAATCCTAATCCCAAGGGGTATAAATATATAGATGAAGCACAAACACAAAAAGCTTTTAAGTTTCTCTAAGTTTTTGGATTCCAAGCATAGTTTTCTCTAGTTTTTAGTAAGAACACTTTGAAAGAGATTTGAGACAAACATTGAGATCTCTTTTGGGTGATCCATTTCTTGGGTCATTTCTTTAATATATCGAAGAATCTCTTGTTAATTTTTCTTGTCTTTTTCATTATGTTCATTATTTCTCATCTTGTTATTTCAATTTCATGAGCATGATTTGTGAGTAGTCTTTTAGAATGGTTCAGTTGTAGCTAGATCTAGAGCTTGGTGATGGTTTGAGAGATGCTTAGGTTGTTAGATCCTCCTATTTAGGTAGTCTTAATGCTTAATTCTCCTTGATCACTTAAGTTATGTTGCTAGGAATTTTATCGCCCGAGAGGTGTTCGATGAAATTCTTGAAAGTTTATTTTAGGGTTCTTTTTCCATAGCCTTCGAGAGATGATGTTGTAGGATTAAATGGTCATAATGGAGTTGTGTTTATTGCATTTTAGGGTCTTGATCTAACAAATGAGACTTTAGTTAGGTTATATCTCTAGAATAGTGATTAGTGCCATAAGAATGGGCTAGTCTTGCTAGCTAGTTTTTTTTGTTCCATGCCCTAGGTTGAGCTTCATTGATTTCTTTTTGCATCATTTCACTCTATTGCCCTATCCATAGATTGATTGTCATTGCCTAAGTCATTCGCTTTGTTTGAATTTGATCTTTGCTAGTTATTGGTTTAGCTATGATTAGTTGCATTTGCTTATTTCTTGTTCATTTCATTTTGCATTTTGGTTATTAATTGCATCATCCCTCACTCTTATTGCTCTAGCTTACAATTGATCTTTACATTCCTATTGTGTATCGTCATACTCCTTGTGGATTCGAACCTCAAGGGCATACAACTACTTAGTACGTAATGCATTTGTTGATTTAATTTTTTTGTTTGATCACAACTCATAGCACTTATCAACGGGTCTTTGGGTTCTTCATCCATATCCAATACAACGAAGTCAGTTGGTATTTCTACTCCTCCAACCTTGGCCGGAAGATCCTCTAAAATACCATGAGGGATCCTTATAGATCTCTCTGCCAAAACCAACAAGATTTTCCAAGGCTTATAGTTGTTGAAACCCAGTCTCTGTGCAACTAAAAGTGGCATGAGGCTGATGGATGCACCCAAGTCGCATAGACAGTTACTGCATGTTGGAGGGCCTAATGACCATGGAATCATGAAGGTACCAAGATCTTCAAGTTTCTTTAGCACCACTTTCCTTTTGATTATGGCACTACCTTCATGTGTGAGCACTACCATACCATCAACATAAAATCATCCAAGATGGGAATCTTCACCTTTATATCTTGCAACTGCTTGTCAAAAAGGGCTTTATATTTCTTAGTGAGATCCTTCTTGAACCTTTGGGGAAATGGCAGTTGATGTTTGTATGGAGGCGGAACAAAAGGTTTGTTCTTCTCCTGAGTTATTGATGGTTATTTAGTATCGGAGGTTGTGGAATTAGGCTTGATTGGGGTTGGTATGCCGTGTGCGGCGTCATGTATGGGTTTTGTCATAGGAGGTGGTGTGATATCACCGTCAAGTCGAGTAACTCGTCCTTAATGGGATTTTTGGAGTGGATGTTTTGGCCGTATCCTTGATGAGGCAATCCTCCCCTTCAACATTACTGTCCTCAGTTTTCTTTGTGCCCTCTGCACGAATAAGCAGTTCACGTCCACTCAGCAGTGTAATGGCATTGGCGTGATATTCTTTGGGGTTTTGAACTGCTTTTCCAGGGAGCTGTCCAGGTTTCCGCGCAGTAGAGGATGAGGCTTGTTGACTCTCGACATACTTGAATCTTGCATTCAACGTCTCAAATTTGTAGTTGAGATCATTGTGGGAGGCATCTATCTTCTTATGTACCTCAAAAAACTTCTTTATCAACTCAATAGCTGTGGAAGTCTAACCTAGAGGAGCTGTTGTAGGATATCCATGACCTTTGGAGCTTTTTGAGTAGGCGGCTGAGGTTGTGCAACATACCCAGGTGGTATGGTTGGAGCTGGCTAGAAGCTCTGGTGGTATTGTTGTTTCGACACAAAAGCTTTAGTTTGAACAACTTGAAATTTGGGGTGGGTAAACCTGATTGTGGAGGTTAGCAATGTTGGTGTTTCTGTAGGAGATGTTGGGGTTTTGCTTGTAGGCGTTATATGGTATGTGACATCCTCCTTGATTCTGAATGAAGCTGACCTGTGCAACTTAATCATCTTCCTCGTCCTGAACCTGTTCGTCTTCACACAGAAAATGCACAACTTGTCGTTTATAGCCCTGAATTCCTTTCTGCTCACTAGATCTGTATATGGGGTACCTCTCACACTTTTGTCCAAGTCTTCTCCATATTGTTCGTCAGCGTGGGCAAGGTTTTCTACTAATTCCCATCCTTCGTCAACATCCTTGTTTAGGAAGTTACTGTTGTTGGCGATATCCAACAACATGCAGATTTTTGGATGAACGCCACAGTAGAGATTACTAAGCAGTGACTCGGTGCTGAACCCATGATGCAGACATTGAGTTTGGTACGTTTTGTACCGCTCCCATGCTTTAGAGAATGATTCAGAATTCTTCTGCACAAAGTTGGAAATCTCATTGCGGACTATGGCAGTCCTCGAATTAGAGAAAAACTTGACAAAAAATGTAGATTTGCAGTCAGCCCATGAAGTAATGGAACCCTGAGGTAAATGTTTTTCCCACATATGTGCTTTTTCTCCGAGAGAGAACGGAAACAGCCTCAGCATAAAGGTATCCTCACTTACTCCATTGATCTGATTCAGGTTGCAGAGCCTTTCAAACTCATCTAGATGATCAAGAGGGTCTTCCATAGGTAGTCCATGAAACTTGTGGTTTTGCACCATGGAGATGAGACTGCTTTTGATTTTGAAGTTGTTATTCAGAATAGCTGGAGGAACATACCCATGTCTCTGAGTGTGACTACTAGGTGTATCACCTGCTCCGATTGTTCTTGGCCTCCAAATGGGTAACACTTGTTCATGGTGCATCTCCTGCGGTTCCAACGACGTCTTTAAAGTTGATCCGTCATGGGATACCATTTCTCCTTATTTGTCTTGATCACTACGGGGTTGGTTATTCGGCTCTCTTAACTTACGTTGAAGTTTGTCAATGTTTTCGAGAAAAGGAAGTAGATTCTGGCTGCCTTGAGAGTGTGACTGCATAGAACTGGAGAGTTCAACTCGGCTTGGGATCGACCGTGTAAGTGAAGTGGGGTAGCAAAGTCGTAAATTCACCTGAAACAAACAAAGGCAAACCACAGTTAAAGAAAAACGTAAAAAAGAACTTGATCTTAGAAAGTCTAAGATTCTAAATGTAGTAAACATAACCCAGTTGGCAACAGCCAATTTGATAAGACGATTTTCACCTAGTTTTCAAATCTTATTACATTAAGATGTTGAAGTAGTATAATACGTGTCAATCCAAGTGGGAGTGTAACTAGAAATCAGAACATGATAGACTACTCTAATTCAAGCCAAATCAAATCAATTTTTTGTTATCTATCAACCTAAATGATGAAACAACGGGAAACAAAAATAATAATCAAATAAGCAAAAGATTAACCTAATTGAGAAATTCTAAAGTACGGAACAGTGGAAATCAAGTGCAGTGAAAACAATAAGGGGCGGAGATCATGGACCAGCGTCTCACTAAAAGTCACTAAATTCCTTAACAAACTCAAACAGAGCGGATCTCTAGGCAATAAACTTATAATTATTGAGTCCACTCTCGTGACAAACAATCTCAGTAAAGCTATCAACCGACCTTATCACCATAAGAATTTAACAACCGAACTAGTGTGAAGCAACATTTTAAACGAGCCTAATAAACACCTTAGACATTTAATCTCTTAAGCTAAAAATGTGACAGTTGGATCAGACAATTCAACACACCTATCGGGAGTTAAAAGTCTAAGAACATGTTTCAATTGATCGAAACGGAACAAGCATTAACAACACTGAAACAAAAGAGATCTATACTATTCTACACTTAAGCGACTTAGAAAACTTTAAAATCCATGTTGGTCTAGTATGTTCCCTCAAGACCCCTAAGTTAACTACTCAGAAACCATAGATGAAACAGTTTAAACAACAATCAAAGTAGATGACATGATCATAAAATTCAGAAAGTAAACTAGAACGAAAATAAACTGAAAACTGAATTAAAAGATTATAAAAACGAAAGTGGAATTCTTGTTCTAGAATTACAACCACGAAAAGCTAAAAAACTTTCTGAAGCAGCGGTAAAACTTAGATAAAAAGTCTTCGTAACACAAAGGAGATATTTATACTAATTCCCCCGTCAACGGCCCACAGGACTATGTTCGTGTCAAGGTGCGTTTCAACATAGCTATGCCTTTAAGACACTCTCGAGTTGTTATTCTGCATTCGGGAGAACGAACATAGATCAAATTTAACTATGAGTCCCTACAAAAGAGATGCTACAACTGCCAATGTCTCAATCATGAGAAGGAGTATTGTGCTCTTCTCATAAAACTCAGGCAAGAAAAAGCTAAAGAGTACAAAATCAAAAACCAAAGAATTTCTCATGCGTGTCCTCTGATTATTCTTCCGTCAGATCCTCTGTTTGGTGAACTATTTGACCATCAAGTGGGTATTTACAAAGGGACTGGGAAACCTAAAATTGTAGAGAAAATCTTGGATGAGATGCGCTGCTACCTTAGGGCTGCTAAACTTGAAGATAGGGCGGTCAAGGAAGAAAGAGTGAGAATCTCTATGAGAAATGTCGAAAAAGATCTGTACGCTAGCAAAACTATGCTTCGTTTGGAGGCTCCTCCCACTGAATACAAACATTGACAAAGAGAAGGGAATTATCTTTAAATACCAATAGAAAATTCCCTCTTTGTCGGATTTAGGTGTAGCTCCGAAGCATCCAAAATTGATGGCAAGAGCTATTAAAGCAGCTAATAATCTTATGCTTTATGAATTGGATGAGGTTAGATCTCCGGTAGCTAAGATCCATTTTGTTACAGTGAAGGAACGTATTAGGTCAACAAACTCTACTACCAAGGATACAGCTAGTAGTGCTGAGAGTGGAAAGTCACTCAAACCAAGAAGCCAGCCTTTCAAACATGTTGGTGGAAGGAAGAGTGTAGCTACTTCTACTAAAGGTATACTTGATAAAGACCTGAAAGTTACAGTGTTGGAACAGACTTCCTCCAATGAAGTGAACAAGTAGCAAATCCTGGAGTTGAGGCGGATCCTGAGAAGGGTTTGTCTCTATTGTCATGAGTCTTTTTAGCTGAAATTGTCAAGGCTTGGGAAGCTCCAAGACTTGACAATTCGAAGGTTGAGGGAAGTTCGTCAAAAGTCTTTTCCCGAAGTCATGTTTTGGATGGAAACAAAGAATCTTATGGATGTTTTAGTAGACATCCAAGAATGGCTAGGTTATGATAGATCTTTTGTGGTTAACTCAATCAGTTATAGTGGGGGTTTAGCTCTTTTTTGGAAAGTTTTTGTGTCAATTGACGTTTTTTTCTTGGACAAGAATCTTCTTGACTATAATGTAACTTTCGGTAATGGAACAATGTTTATTTTGTATGTATATTAGGCTCTGGAGAGAAAACACTAGAAAAATGCGTGGGAGCGTTTATCTAAAATTGGACATACTAGGATGGATAAATGGTGTACGCTATGGGATTTTAGTGATATTATCCATCCTGGGGAAAAATATGGTGAACCAATCCGGTCTTATGCACAATGTTTTGACTTTGCTAACATGCTTAATGTTTGCAAAATGGAAGATCTTTGTTCCTTTGGGAACTTTTTCACTTGAGGTGGTATTCGTTCCACATTTTAGGTTCAATGTAAGTTTGAAAGGGCTTTTGGTAATAATCTTTGGAGATATCATTTCCCAAATTCAAGCCAAACCTTTATGGAGAAACGAGGATATGACCATCGCCCGGTGTTGGTCCATTTGGTTGTTGCACAAGAGAAGTACACTGGTCAATTCAGATTTGACAAAAGGTTGTTCAACAACCAGGCTATAAAGGATATGATTAAACATGCATGGTACACTGCATATAGCTCATATAATACTCAAAATTTGGTATCCAAACTTAGTTTTTGCAGAAGTCAACTAAGTAAATGGAAGAGAGATAATCCGATTAATTCTAAAAATCATATCCTTCAGTTTCAGTCAGAGTTGGATTTTCTTCAATCACAACATAATTCTTATTTTTAAATGAATCAATGAATCAAAACAACAGCTATGAGTTGCCTATAAAGATGAGGAGGAGTATTGGAGCCAAAACACTCAAGTGAAATGGCTAAAGGAGGGGCACGCTTCTGTTAAAGCTACCTGTTCGAAGAGAAATCTAGAGAAAATGGTGGATGTTAATGGTAATGAGCAATATTTTGAGGCATCTAGAAGTGAGGTGGCATAGAAGTATTTTAGAAATTTATTTACTTCCTCTAAACCTACGAATTTACATGATCTTTATCAAAATTTTTGTCCCAAGGTTTCACAGAACATGAACTCCATTTTGGTAGAACAAGTCACCCAAAAAAAGATTAAAGATGCAATGTTTGCTATTAATGCCTCTAGTTCCCTAGGTTCCGATGGGTTCACTGGTTTGCTTAATAAAACATGTTGGCATGTCGTTGATGATCAGGTAACAAGAGAGGTGTATAGTTTCTTTCCTCAAGATTCTTTTGGTAATGAGTGGAACTATAACTACCTTTGTTTAATCCCCAAGAAAGTAAACTCATCCGCTATGGTCAATTATCGGCCAATTAGCCTTTGTTTTGTGATTTAAAAAGTGGTGGTTAAGCTGATGTCTCGAAGATTACAGATTTTCCTTCCTGATCCGGTATCTCCATCCCAGTCAGATTTTGTATCGGACATGCTTATAACAAATAATATCATGATCGCACATGAGGTGGTGCATGCGTTAAGGACTCATCCTTCAGTCTCAAAGCAATAAATGGCAGTAAAATCAGACATGTCGAAGGCTTATGACCGAATTGAATTGCCTTTTTTAAAGGTTTATTGGATGCATTGGGTTTCAGTCCTATTTGAGTCTCATGGGTTATGTAATGCGTTTCGACAGTTAATATTTGATTCTTATTAACGATAAACCCTTTGGCTTAATCAAACCTGAAAGGGATGTCCTTCGAGGAGCCCTTTGTCGCCTTTCTTGTTTGTGCTATGCACCGAGGCTCTCTTACATCGCCTCTTCGCTGCAGAAAGAAAATGCTTAATTACAAGGATGAAGTTTTCTGTGAATGGACTCGTGATTCACTATATCCTTTTTGCCGATGATAGCTTTTTATCATCAAGGTATCGATTTTAGAGGCTAAGAACCTGAATTAGATTCTAGCTACCTATTCTCAGGTTTTATATTAGTGTATAAACCTGGAGAAATCTTCTCTAACCGTTGGAGCTGAAGTGTTTTCTTCTGACAAAACATTAATCCAAAATGAGCTAGGAATTTTAAACCAAGGTGGGGTTGGGATTTATTTGGGCTTGCCCGAATGTTTCAGCAGTTCAATAAAGGATTTACTGGCTTTTATTCAAGAGAATGTTAAGTCACCCATGAATGGCTAGTATACCAAATCTCTGTATTTGGCTGCTAAAGAGACCTTGATTAAGTCTGTTGCTTTAGCAGTGCCTATCTTCACCATGTCTTGTTTCAAGTTACCAAAATCCTCTGTGGCTTCCCTCTCGTTAGTCTTAGCAGATTAATGGTGGAACTCTTAGGAGAATAAAAGGAAAAATCATTGGGAAAGCTGGGAGAAGCTTTGTCTTCCAAAGGAGCTTGGTGGTTTAGGTTTCAAGGATATATGCTCTTTCAAACAGGCCCTCCTTTCTTAACAAAGTTGGCGGATACTTCATAACCCACAAAGCATTATAACTCAGCTTCTGAAATCCCGATATCACAAATCCACTCCTCTTTTGCAAGCGACTCTAAAAATCTGACCTTCCTTCAGGTGGAGGAGAATCCTACATGGAAGATCTTTAATGGAAAAAGGACTAACCAGATTAGTTTGTACTATTAAACGTATTTGTGTATAGATGAATCCATGGATTTGGGACGAAGAACTCATAATTCCTTACAACAAATAGACTTTATATTATCTGAGACTTAAAGTGGAGGGTCATTTTGATAAAAGAACAAGTAAATGCAATGCTAAGTTGTTGCATACTCTTTTTTACAAAGAATGATATCAATCACATCAAATTGCTCAGACCAGCTCTTTCTTACAAGGATTAATGGTCTTGGAGATTCAATATCTCAGGAGATTTCTTTGTAAAAACTGTTGATATGTCTGCATTTTAGCTCATTTTAGAAGCATTATTCAACATGTTTTGCATTCAAATTCACTATATTTGCATCATTTTAGAGTCCTTTTAGGCTCATTTGCACACTTTGCACTTCCATTGCATACATCTTGCATTTGGAGTGATTTTTATGTACTTTTGGAGTATTTTGGATCATTTAGAATGTGAGCACTATCATGGATTGGATATGAGGATTGAGCACGACAAAGGAAGCAGCTAAGGGCCAAATTTAGCTCAACTCGACCTGGCAACTCGACTAACATCTGCTAGAGTTGAGAACTTCTGCTAGAAAAGTGCAATTCGACATGTTAACTCCACCAACATCCGCCAGAGTTGAGAGTTTCTGCTGGAAAAGTTCAACTCGACTTGGCAACTCAACAAACATTCGCCAGAGTTGAGAACTCTGCTGGAAAAGTGCAACTCAACTTGGCAACTCGACTAATATCCGCCAGAGTTGAGTATTTTTGAAGGAAAAGTGCAACTCGACCAACATGGATCGAGTTGGTCATTTCCCGAATTTTGACCATTTTTATGTGTACTTTCTTAGGGTTTTGACAAAAGAGCTATAAATACCCATTTTAGTCCACAAACTCATCTTCCATGTTTTTATGCATCTTTTGTTCTAAAACTTCCACAAAAACTCTCTCTAGCTTTGTATTAAGATTTCTTATGATCTATTAAGTATTTATGTTTAATTTCTTTTGCATTCTTCTTATCTTTCTTTCTTCTTGAAGATTATATGCTTGTTTTCAATTTTTGGGTTTGTGTTCTTGGTGACAAAATCTAAGTAGATCTTCTAGGATTCTTGAGGATAGGCTAGATTAGTGTAGATCTAAGGAACTCGTGCTTGCTTAAGTTTTTTTATGCTAGATCTCTTCAGTTTACATGGTCTTAATGCTTATTTCTTAGTACCTATTCAAAATCTAATTTGTGGCATTCATCCACTTACCAAGTGTTTGATGAAATGCTTAACAAAACCTAGTTATAATATTTTCTTTCCTAGCCCAAGATATTGGTTGTTAAGGTTGCTTATTGGTTAGAATAGATTTTTTCATCATGCCTTCTTGACTTTGAATCACCATGAGAGTGAGTTAGGTTATAGATTGAGAAGAGTTTAGTTTCCATGAAAATAGTTTTGATTGCTTTTGAATCTACAGCCTAGAGATGATCCTATTTATATTGTTAAGCAAGTTTGGAATCCTTAGCTAAGCATGGATCAATGATCCCAAGTCCTCAAGAACCCCTTCATTTCACATTGTCTTTTTGCTAGTTCAGTTTGCATTTTACTTTATATCTTGTTTAAAGTTTAATTTTTGTTTCTTATTATTTATATTTTAATTCTTTGTTTGAGGTTGTTAGATAATCTATCTCATCTGCTTGGCTTACATTAGAGTAGTGTATTGTAATTATGATTGCTAGTTTCACACCCATTTGGTTTGAGACCTTATATGCTATAAGAATTTGATAGCTAAGATGAAAATCTTATTATCAAATTGGCGTTGTTGTCAATTAGGTGTTTAGTAGCTACAATTAGGATTTTAGACTTTCTGAGATCAAGTTCTTTTTTCGTTTTACTATGCTTTCTGGCTTGGTGGTTCCTTCTCTGTTTCAGGTATGCCCATGTGGAAGCCTATTTTTCTCCAATCCCTATAAAAGAAGAGGAATGCAACTTGCTAGAAATGATTTTAGAAGAACAAGAGAAATTCAACAAGAGCTTAAGGCACCAATCTTTCAGCCTCACTCATCCATGGACGCTACTATTTGAGGAAACATGGATGAGTGAATTCAAGGGATTATTCTATGATTATGATACTGGTTATCCAAGCTCATATCACACTCTTTTCTTGAAAAGTGAGAGGATAGTCAATTCTCTAGACGCGTTTGCGGAGAAGATTTCGCTTTTCGATCCTATCACCGCATAAAACACCATGCACAACTTCGAGCGCCTAACTCGACCAATATTTGGTCAAGTTCCATCTTTATGCAGCTACTGCACCTTACTCGATCATGAAACTCAACCAAACAGAGGTCGAGTCAGTGCTCAATGCTTCCATAGCCTCCATCACTAGTTTCCAATAAGGTACTGATAGTAAGATTTTTATGGTTTTTGGATGTGTGTGGATGTGAATGGAATGGATGTTTCGT
>OVAX01003016.1:4254-18727 GCA_900406405.1 Lepidium africanum
AAAGGAACATAAAGATAATGGCGTACACCGGAGTATGAGGATCGACAGCCAAATGAATATCACAAGATGCTAACAGCTGATAGAATGGCTCTAGATAGAGTGAACAACTGCGGTGTGCAAAAGTCTCTAAGCCGAGTCTGCCTATCATATCGTTCACATCATCTGAAATCCCAAGCTTATCCAGTGTGTTGGTGCAGACGAACTTGGTTGGAAGTATCTTCTTCCTCAGTAGCTGATCATTAAACACTCTGTGGAAGTGTTGGCAACCCGAATCTATATCTTTCTGGGTGTACGTAGGGTCATTCTTCAGCAGAGTTGGATCTGACCTGTTTTTCTGGTTGAGCAAAAACGGAGTACCTTCTGGTCTTGGCCATGGTGGAAGAGTATGGTCTGCTGAAGTGCCCCCAGATGACTGACCCCTTTGCTCAACTGAGGATCTCTTGATCTTCTACGAAGGTCTCTTTTCACTAGCATGAACCATAATCTGACAATAATCAAGCACGACGAACAACAGTAGCATTAGTTTGATAAAATACGTGTGAAAAGTCAAAAATTCTTTAATGTAATGAGACTGTGGAGAAATTAAATATCTATATTAATCCTCAATACAGAGATAAACATCCAGCAATGCATTATCAATTCAACCTAATCTCAATTCCAAATCAAAAATTTCCAAATTCAACCTAAATTATCCTTAAACCTAAAAATCAAATTCTATGCAAAAATCAACCAAAATATGGGCTATTGGGGTTCGAAATCATGATATAACATTGATAGAACATTGATTTTACACAATTAATCAACAATAATTCAAAATCCAAAACTTTCCAAAATTCCATCTAATTCGCGAAACCAAAATTGGAGATAGGGAGCCATACCTTTGCAGATCGAGAATGAGAGTGTGATAATCAGAAAGAGGAGGAAAATCAGAGTGAGTTACACTCAAGAATCGTTCAAAACCGTTAAGAAACAAGAAAGTTATGAGAGACGAAAGTTTTTGTGAAAAATCTTCCTAAATTGCAAAAAAAACAAAAAGTTTCTTAAAAATTTGATATTTTGATCTTAAAACCGTAGTGTTTTCTGTTTTTAAAGTGTTTTTCGTTCAATATAAGTGAATTGAACCGGTTTTTAGAAACAAAAGAATTACCCGGGTTGACGATTCGATCGATCTGAGTGTCGATCGATTGATCTGAGTGTCGATCGATCGATCATCGGGTTTTCCTCTCCGTGCTCACTTCGTTGATCAGTTTATCGTCTGCGTTTAGATTGATCATCAAGTCGTGAGTAAAATGCCTTGAAAGCTCGGATTGATCGATCGCCCATGGTTAGGTTGATCGTCAAGTCGTGCGCAGCACACTGTGAAATGCTGATCAATCGTCATGTCGAGAGCATTTCATGTTCCTCTGTTGATCGATCGATCACTTTCAGTTGGTCAATCAACAGATCATGCACTCTATTCTTTCAGCCCGCGGATCGATCGATCCCAGCCTGGATTGATCGTTCGTCGTTATGTGACCAATTTCTTACTTGAAACAAAACAAAGACAAAAATGAAAGTGAAACTAAAACAGAAAACTACTTACTCTTAGGAGGTGTTGTTCCCCCCTTAGTCGAATGCTCTTCCATGATGAACTTCTTCAGTCATGGATCCTTGATGTGGAACTCAGCTCATGTAGTGTCCAACAACACTACAGTTCGATCTCCTTGATATGTCTGCATTTTAGCCCATTTTAGATGCATAATTCATCATGATTTGCATCTATACTCATTGCATTATCTGCATTTTAGAGTCCCTTTAGGTTCATATTGCATACATGTTGCATTAGGACTGTCTCAGGTACCTATGAGCTAAAATTGGGAGCAATTGGAGTGATTTTGGGATAAAAGACAGCAAGAATCAAGCTAAGATGAAGCCTTTGGGCATATGATCTTGTAGACTGAAGATAATGTACGCCTCGTCACTCCAACTCGCCGTGCACTGTACGACTGGAGCATCTCAGAACCACAACTCGCCGGTGTGCCTCGACATACACCGGTGAGTAAAGACCAAACGGAAGGAAAAACCACGACTCGCCTGGATGCCTTGCCATGCGACCGGCGAGTTGAGCCACCAACTTTGATGTTTTGCTGACTTTTTCTCTGTGTTGACTCTATTAGGATTTTTGTTCCTGGGCTATAAATACCCCTTTTGGCCCACACAAACCCTATATGCGTTTTTATTTTCTCTTAGAGCAAAACTAGAAAGTTGTTTTCTCTCTTTTCTTGTATTAAATGCTTGATTTATCTATGATTGATTGAGATTCAATATTTGCTTCTTTATTATAGTTTCCTCCTCTTGTTTCCATCTCCCTAGTTATGTTCTTAGTCTTAATTTCTGGATTTATGTTCTTGCTTCTGAATATCGAGTAGATTCATTAGGGTGATTGAGATGGACTAGATCTTTGCAGATCTAGGGATTTTATCACTTGTTCAAGCTCTTTCATGTTTAGATCTCTTAAATTTAGGTGTGCTTCATGCTTATTTCATTCTGGCCATTTGAAATTTGATCTTATGCATTCTTGCACACAAGGTGTTTGTGAAAATGCTTGATAGAACCTAGGATTGATATTTACACTTATAGCCTAAGGAATTAGTTGTCTAGAGTGTTTATTGGCTAAAATAGATTGTTTCTTCATGCTTTCTTTATTGTGGATCACCATGAGAATGGGTTTGGTTGCAACTTAAGGAGAGGTTTAGTATTCATGAGAATGATTCTGATGCTTTTAGATCTATTGCATAGAGGTTACCTAAATAGGTTGTTGAACAAGTGATTAGTCCCTAGCTAAACTTAGATCGATTATCCCAGCTCCTCATGAACCCATCTTCATCACTGCTTTGTTTCTTGCTCTGTTTTTAGTTCATATCTCTGTTTTGCATTGCTCTGTTTTTAAGCTATTGCTTTGTTTTGCTTTGAGACAATTCTGGAAATTAGATCTGCTTGAATTAAAATAGCTTCTCATACCCTTAGTGCTAGCAACACACTTTTGGTTCAATACCTCAAGTACTATGAGGATTTGATAACACAGAGGGATCAAAAATCCTGTTATGAAATTGGCTCCGTTGCCAAATTAGTGTTTTGTTTGCTACATTCTAGGTCTTATGCTTTCTGAGATAAAGTATTTAATGTTTTTGTTTACTAACAGGTGTTTCAGCCTTTTTTCTTCTGTTTTTGGTGCGTTTTAGGTAGCCTCACCAGACCAGCTTAGGTACAGCCAACTCGCCACCTCTACTCGCCACGACCTCCGCTAGTCCACCACCTAAGTTGTGTTTCTGGGTTTTTGCAACATGGAGACCACCATATTAGAGGAGCCACAAGATGACACACCACCCACCACCCCCACCTCTCCTGCTTGTGCACCACACTTTATTGGAGTAGGAGATGCACTAGGATTACACACTCAACGTCATGGGATCACCCCACCAGATGTCCCCACTAACAACTTTGAAATCAAGAGTGATATACTCTCCATGGAGCAGAATTGACAATTCCATGGTTTACCAGCTGAGGATCCCTTGGACCATCTAAACAACTTTGAAAGGCTTTGTGGACTAACCAGCCTTCATAGAATGAGTGAAGATGCACTCAAGCTTTGATTGTTTCCCTTTACCCTTTCAGATAAAGCTAGAAAATGGGGAAAGCATTTGCCTCTAGGAACAATAACCACTTGGGATGGATGCAAAGCAGCCTTTCTTGGGAAGTTCTTTTCAAACTCTCGAACAACAAAGCTCCGCACTGCAATCTCTGGATTTGTACAAGGCACCTATGAGACATTCTCTGAAACTTGGGAACGCTTCAAGACATACCAGAATCAATGCCCACATCACGGATATGACAACCAATCATTGCTTAACACCTTCCACCGTGGTATTCTATCTCGATACCGCATACTCCTAAATACTGCTAACAGTGGTAATTTCCTGAAGAAAGATGTTGATGAGGGATGGGAACTTGTTGAGAATCTTGCACAACTCAATGAGCAGTATGATGATGACCAAGAGCCCCCATTCAGAAGCAATTCTGGTTCAGAATCACCAAGCAAGAAGGAGATCAAAATGTTAAATGCTAAATTAGATAAGTTGCTTAATGTCCGATACAAACAGGTGCATATAGTTTCTGAAGAAGAATAGTTCGAGGATGCAGCAGATGATCTATTTGAGGATGTGAGTTTCATGCAGAAACAGGGAACTAGCTACAAGCAGCATAACAATCATAGGCCACTCCCATCACCCTCAGTTCAACCGCCTACCTCACCCTCTCCTGACATCCTGCATCTACTTAAAGAGATCCTTCAGGGACAGAAAACAACAGTTTCTGAGTTGACTCAGAGATTCAGTGAAGTACACACAAGGATATATGTCTCCCATAATGATCTGACAACCAAGCTTGAGGCAATGAATGTTAGATTAACTATTGTTGAGAATTACCAAGCCTCTACACTAGCTTTTACAAACACTGTGGCAGGTTCTGCTCCTTCACAGCAGCATCATGCCAAAGCCATCACACTATGAAGCGGCACGGAACTGGTTATCCGAACTGAAGATCCAAGAGATACTAAAAACAATATGGTTCAAGTAGGGGGGATAACTCTAGCCAAGAAAAAGTTGAAAGCTCAGCTCCCACAGCTCAACTCGCAAGACCACCTCGCTAAGCAGGGTGGCGAGTTGAGCTTCCTTCGACGAAAATTCACCTGAGTGGCCACCCACCTCCGAACTCGCAGTACCCACTTGCCAGACACCTCAGTGACTTCAGCCATCTGATTCTCAGAAACCTGCAGTTCCTACTGAAACACCAAAACCATTCATCCTCCCACCGCCCAAAGCCAAACTCCCTTTCCCACAGAGACTCAAACAGGAAGTTGCTGCAAAGTACAAGACTCTATTTGATAGGCAAATCCATGACACTAAGATCAAAGTCCCTATAATGGATGCCTTTATGATGATGTCTCCCTATCAGAAATTCATAAAGGATGCAGTCAACCAAAGAACAGCAGAAGTTGAAGGGATAGTGGTATTAACGCATGAGATTAACACTATCATTCAAAGGAAGGTAATAACTAAGAAGAATGACGATCTTGGCACATTTACAATTCCTTGTGCACTTGGTCCTCTATCTTTTAATAAGTATTTGTGTGACCTTGGAGCTTCAATTAATCTTATGCCATTATCAGTAGTAGAGAGGCTGGGTTTTAACCACTACAAGTCTTGCATGATTTCCTTGGTTTTCGTAGATATATGAGTTCGAATCCCTCATGGGATACTAGAGGATTTACCAGTTCGCATTGGAGGCATCGATATACTAACAAACTTTATAGTTCTGGGGATGGATGAAGAACCAAAAGACCCTTTGCTCTTTGGAAGGCCAGTTTTAGCCACAGCTGGTGCAATGATTAATGTCCCCAAGGGAGAAATTGAGTTGAACTTAGGAAAGGATCTCAAAATGAAATTTAGCATCCAGAACATCATGAAGCAGCCAACTATTGAGGTTAAAGCCCTATGGATTCAAGAAATGGATGAGCTAGCAGATGAGCTGTTAGAGGAATTGGCAGTTGAAGATCAGTTACAAGTGGCCTTGACCAAACCAGCTAGTGATGGGTACCTTATAGTATAAGTTGAGGAGTGATGACCAAACAAGCTTTTGGATGTTCACAAACTAGTGAAAAGCTCATTTTTGATAGAGGAGTTGGTATGAGTGAGTCTGGAATCCAAAACATTGGTTGAAGGAGTCCATACTTCAGAATGCTGAGAACTGACACTCGCCTTGCCTAAGTTGCTACACCTACTCACTGTGCAAGTGAACGAGTCACCATCCTCAGCTGAAAACGATGATTGGTCTAAGCTAAAAGCACCTAAGGTGGAGATGAAACCACTTCCCAATGGGCTAAGGTACGTTTTCTTAGGTCCCAATTCTACATATCCTATGATTGTGAATGATGCATTAGATGATGAACAACTTGACATATTGATTGTTGTGCTTAGACGTTTTAGAAAAGCAATAGGCTATACACTTGATGATATTAGAGGAATATCCCCTAGCTTCTATACTCATATGATACATCTTGAGGATGAGTCTCATTCTAGCATAGAGCCCCAAGGGAGATTGAATCCGAATCTAAAAGAAGTAGTAAAAAAAGAGATTCTTAAGTGGCTAGATGCTGATGTTATTTATCCTATCTCAGATAGTAAATGAGTATCTCATGCATTGTGTTCCTAAGAAAGGATGTATAACTGTTGTTAGAAATGATAGGAACGAACTGGTACCAACTAGGACAATAGCGAGGTATATGAATGTATATTGACTATAGGAGACTCAACTCTTCAACTAGGAAAGACCACTTCCCCTTGCTTTTTATTGATCAAATGGTAGAAGGTTGTCTAATCATCGGTATTATTGTTTCCTTGACAAATATAGCATATTTTTCCAAATCCCTATACACCCCGATGATCAGAAAAAGACCACCTTCACCTATCCTTATGGTTCTTTCGCCTATAAGCGTATGCCCTTTGGGTTGTGTAATGCCCCTGCTACGTTTCAGCGATGCATGACCTCTATACTTTCAGATATAATAGAGGAGTCAGTGGAGGTATTCATGGATGATTTTTCCGTGTATGGCTCCTCTTTCTCCTCTTGTTTGTTGAATCTATGCAGGGTTTTGAGCAGATATGTTGAGACAAATTAGTGCTAAATTGGGAGAAGTGTCATTTCATGATTGAGGAAGGGATAGTCTTGGGGCATAAGGTTTCAGCAAGGGGTATTGAGTTCGACAAAGCCAAGATAGATGTGATGATTCAGCTGCAGCCTCTTAAGACGGTTAAGGATGTTAGAAGCTTCTTGGGGAATGCGGATTTCTACAGGAGGTTCATCAAGGATTTTTCCAAGATAATTAGACCACTCACACACATACTATGCAAATAGGCAGAGTTCTTGTTCAACGCTGATTGTTTAGAAGCATTTCGGAAAATCAAGGACGCATTGGTATCAACTCCCATTGTCCAAGCTCCAGATTGGAGTCGACCTTTTGAGATCATGTGTAATGCTAGTGACTACACTGTAGGGGTTATTTTGGGTCAACGGAAAGACAAGAGCTGAATGTGTTTAATTATGCGAGTCGAACGCTAGATGATGCACAGACCAAGTACACAACAATGGAGAAATAGCTGCTTGCAGTAGTCTTTGCTTTTGAAAAGTTCAGGTCTTACTTGGTTGGTTCAAAAGTGATAGTCCATATAGATCATACAGCTCTGAATACCTAATGAAGAAAAAGGATGCCAAGCCTAAACTCCTGAGATGGATCTTGCTACTACAGGAGTTCGATATGGAAGTAATGGATAAACCTAGGATTGAGAATGGAGTTACAGACTACTTATCCAAGATGATGATTGATAATCTGATCCCTATAAATGACTTTATGCCTGAAAATTAGCTCATGGCCATCTGAACAGGACGAAATCACTTAATGGGGCTTAACTCACCAACACACTTTGCCGGACAAGGCAACGAGTTGAGCGTTCGGCACGCTGAAAGCCAAAATTGGTTCAAAAACGAGCTTGTTGGAGCTATCTTGCCCATGTATGCAGACTTGGTGAATAATTTGGTGGTCAAAGAGGTGCCAAAAAGCATGGATAAAAACCAAAAAGAAGAAATTCGTCAGGGATGTGAATAACTACTTCTAGGATGAGCGTTATCTGTAAAAGAGAGGGTTTGATGGGTTGTTTAGAAGATGTATAGCTAAAGAAAAAGTTCAGGGAGTGTTGGAGCATTGTCATGGATCAGTATATGATGGTCATTTTGCTACATTCAAAACAGTTCAGAAGGTCTTGTAAGCTTGGTTATGGTGGCCAACAATGTTCAAGGATGCTCAAGCTTTCATCTCGAAGTGTGATCCATGGCAACGAGCAGGGAATATAGGCAAGCGCAACGAGATGCCTCAGAACCCAATTCTGTACATAGAGATATTCGACTGCTAGGGAATATATTTTATGGGTCCATTCAACCCACCATCAGCTGGAAACACTTACATATTTGTGGTTGTTGATTGTGTCTCAAAATGGGTTGAAGCTATAGCATGTCCAACCAATGATGCCAAAGTGGTGATTAAGCTATTTAAGACCATCATATTCCCAAGGTTTGGAGTTCCAAAAGTAGTAATCAGTGATGGAGGATCCCACTTCATTAACAAGGCTTTTGAGAGTTTACTGAAAAAGTATTGGGTCAAACACAATGTGACAACTCGTTACTACCCTCAAACTAGTGGCCAAGTGGAAGTATCAAACAAGCAAATCAAGGCAATACTCTCTAGAGTTATGGGTGCATCAAAATGAGATTGGGTTGTAAGGCTTGATGATGCATTATGGGCGTATAGAACAACTCACAAGACCCCAATTGGGAGGACACCATTCCAGCTTCTGTATGGCAAGGCATGTCATCTTCCAGTTAAGGTTAAATATAAGGCAATATGGGCAACTAAGTTCCTGAACTTAGATTTAAAGACTGCCCAAGAAAGAAGGCTCATTGACTTGCATGAACTGGAAGAAATCAGGCTTGATGCTTATGAGAGCTCAAGATTTACAAGGAAAGGACCAAAGCTCTCCATGACAAGAAGATAGCGCCCCAGGAGATCTCGGCTGGTGACCAAGTGCTTTTATACAATTCAAGACTCAAGTTGTTTCCTGGTAAGCTGAAATCTAGATGGTCAGGCCCATTCCTAGTGCAAGAGGTTCTACTATATGGTGCAATCACATTAATCAACAAGGATGGAGAACACTTCACAGTAAATGGTCAGTGAGTAAAGCCTTATCTAGCTAATGGGAACATACCCGAGAAAACCCTAGCTCTTCTCAGTGANATCTCTTAATTTGAGAGAGTAGTTCAAAGGGTAAATTTGAGCATATCACTCAGTGAGCCTCCTCAAGACTGATGGGAGAGAAAAGACAAGTTTAAAGACTTAAAACAAGCGCACTTGGGAAGCAATCTCATGGTATCCTTGTACGTACTTGATTGCAGTTTTTATTTGTTTCTTTTTGTGTTATTCTGTTTTTTAGAACGTGGAAAAAAGCACTAGGAATCAAACGGGGCGAGCAAAGCTAATTCTGGCACAATGCAGCTGCCCTCACCTCTCCTACTCGCTAGTGTACTGGGCGAGCTCAGCCTAACTTGTCATGAGAAGGGCGAGTTCAGCCCTAAAGGTACCAAACTTTGACTTTTTCTTTCTTCCACAATCGCATTTGTATTGCTTTGCTGGTCTAGAATTCTCTTTCAAGCTTTTATACACACATGGACTGTATATTTTAAGTTTGGGGGAAGATTCTAGAGGATACTAACTATGCTTTTGTGATTCTTAATTTGATTTTTCATGCATCATATACGTAGTATAAAACTCCATTAAGATTTTTTATTTTAGCATAGCATGACATCTATGGCATAGAAAAAAACCAAACAAATTTGAATTTTTTTGAAAACGTATTCCATAAAAACAATGTGTTCATGTAGTTGCATCCTATAAGATTGAGTCTAGTTTATATTGGGAACTAGGACTCTGCTACCATCAACTTGCTTTTAGACTTGCTAGAATCAATGCCCTCGTTTTCAGTTGTTTGATGCACTCATTCATGCTCTGAAAACAAAAATTGATCCATGCTCGGAATTTCTTGACTGCATCTCATGTTTTAATTGAAAATGCTGAGAATTGTTGTTCATCCCTGCTAAGTGATAACCTAACCTGATTGATAATTATCTCGTCTTTGCATCACCTTGAGTTTGTGGATTACTTAGAATATTTGGACTATCTTTTCCTTCATACTGCTACTTTGTTAGTCCAAGTAGATCCCCTCCATGCTGCATCTTGCCTTATTTCGAACCAAGTATTGATTGTGTGTGATTGTGAGGCCTATTTTTGGTCTAGCTTGGTATAAGGTGTTAGGTGAGGGCCGAGAAAACCATGTCTCTATGTAGTTTCTGGTCCATAATTTTTAGATCAAACTAGGATTAGGCAGGTGGTTTTCATTTCTGTTGGATATAGGAATGCTTGTGTCTAAGCAGTGAAATAATGAAAAGGAACAAATGGGAAAAGAAAAAGGTAAGGGTTAAAGAGTCAAGGAGAGTAAGGGACAGAATGTATAAGTATGTAAGCTTTAGTAAAGGTTTTGGGAAGAATTTGATCAAGAGTTCTAAGTAAAAAAAAGGGAAAGTAGACTAAAAAGGTCTAGATTGTCTTATGAGTTGAAGAAAAAAACCAAGGAGCTGTAAGTATATAAATCCCAAAACCACTAGAAGAAGTATAGAAACCCTCTCCTTAGATTAGAATTGGGCAAGTAAGAGTTATTGATTCTTTAGACAGAAAAGAAGAAAGCCTCATGTGTTTATGAGTAGTGATATCTCAGGTTTTACTCTAGTAATCTACTGCAAGTGCACAACAAACGAAGTAGTAGTACTTAGGGATCGAATCCACGAAGACCAAGTTATCACACTATCAACCTTAAAATCAAACTATAGCTAAGACAAATCAAAGTAATGGTTGTGATTGCAATGAAACAAAACAGGAAATAAACGATGTAAACTCAATAAACTAAAACATCAAGTTCAGGGAAATTCATCGGGAAATCAGGGAATTAAACCAGGAAACTATTCAGGACAAATTCAGTTCAATCTTGACTCAGACATAGAATTCTAGCAAACCCACTGTCGTGGTGCCTACCACTATGTTTATCAACCTGGTGATCCTAACTGTCGTTGGTCCTAGGATGTAAACACGCATTACTGATAAGGTCTGATAAGTCCACAATTAACCTAAACATCAACTTTCGTGGTTAAGGACTAATTGCTCATCTAAAGAGATTCCAATTCCTAACAAGCTTTTGGAGAGTTAGGTAATCTAAGATCATAGGCTAGTTAGCTACTCTAACCTAGGCATTAAGATTATCAATAGATGGAGAACACATCAAGCATAAACCTATTTGTTCATAATTCATCAATTCCCTAAAAACTCTTGAAAACCCTAAACTTGATTGGGGTTCTACTCAGACATGAATGAAAGAGAGAAATCAACAGACATAATAGAAATCATAATAGAATTGAGATAAAGTAAATAGGGGGTTCAGAACTGTTCTCCAAAAGTTGCATAGAACGAAATCTTCTCCCTAAAGCTCCAAGAACAAAACTAAAAGTGGCTGAAAAGAATTCTGAAAGCTTGTTCTCTAAAACTGACTAAAAACCTAATTATAATCTCTCAAAATCGGATTTGGTACAACTTAAATTGAACCAGACGAAATAAGGCAGATTTCCGGTTTTCTCGCTGAACCGATGCAGAATGACATGTCTTCAGTAAATTTGTCATATCTCCTTAACCACTCATCTGATTGCCTTCAAATCAGCGCTAAAAGAAAGCTAACTCTCGTGGCTATGTTGTGTCAAAATATGAGCTCGATCCAACGGTGGGAAGTTTCCTAAAAAAAGCCAAACTTCTGACGTTGTTTCCTAATTCTGCATCTTCATATGCTTGTTTTCACTCTTAAGAGCTAATCTTCTCCCAATGTGCCACATGACCACAAAAGACCTGAAAAGTCACTAATAAGACTAGGAAAGGCTCAAATAAAAAATGAAAAAATGAGCTCAAAACTGGTAAGAATCGAGGTATATCAAGTAGAATAGGATCATGAAAGGCTAAGTTGAGATCGTTGATGGGTGTATTGGGTAGATAGAGTCATGGTTTTGTATGCTTCTGTTGGTTCTCACCTTTAGCATTATGCTAAAGCTTAGTCCATTTCATGAGTGATCCCTTATGCATTGATTAACCAGTTACATGAAAAGATCATTCTAATCTCTTAGACCTGACTCTTAACCAAACAAACTCTATTGTGATGCTTAGACTTGATTCATGGTTCTGATTTTAATTGAATGTTAAAAGGGTGAGTAAATTCGATTGCATGAGTAGTTGAAACTAGATTTATTCAGGTTTGTGATCATCATGGCTAAAGTTTTTGAGTAATGTTGATTGTTTCGCATTCTAGAACTAATTTCAAGGAAATTGATTGTAACACTCTAATCAGCAAGTTTGGCTATGAGTTCCCAGCATTGCAACCTCTCTTCCTTCTTAAATCTTTGCATTTGCTTGAGGGCAAGCAAGATCTAAGTTTGGGGGAGTTGATATGTCTGCATTTTATCCCATTTTAGTGCATAATTCGTCATGATTTGCATGCATACTCATTGCATTCTCTACATTTTTTAGTCCTTTTAGGTTCATATTGTATACATGTTGCATTAGGGGTGTCTCAGGTACATATGAGCTAAAATTGGGAGCAATTGGAGTGATTTTGGGATAAAAGACAGCAAGGATCAAGCTAAGATGAATCATTTAGGCAGAAGACCTTGTAGACTGAAGATAATTGATGCCTCTTCACTCCAAATTGCCGTGCACTGGACGAGTGGTGACTCAGAAGCGGCTCAGAACCACAACTCGCTGGTGTGCCTTGCCATACACCGATGAGTAAAGACCAAACAGAACAAAAAGCCACGACTCGCCTGGATGCCTCTCCATGCGACCGCCAAGTTGAGCCACCGACTTTGATGTTTTGCTGACTTTTTCTCCGCGTGGAATCTATTAGGGTTTTTGTTCCTGGGCTATATATACCCTTTTTGGCCCACACAAACCCTATCTGCGTTTTTATTTTCTCTTAGAGCAAAAACAGAAAGTTGTTTTCTCTCTTTTCTTGTATTGAATGCTTGATTTATCTATAATTGATTGAGATTTAGTATTTGCTTTTTTATTATAGTTTCTTCCTTTTGTTTCCATCTCCCTAATTATGTTCTTAGTCTTAATTTCTGGGTTTATGTTCTTGCTTCTGAATATTGAGTAGATTCATTAAGGTGATTGAGGAGATGGGCTACATCTTTGCAGATCTAAGGATTTTATCACTTATTCAAGCTCTTTCATGTTTAGATCTCTCTAATCTAGGTGTGTTTCATGCTTATTTCATTCTGACTATTTGAAATCTGATCTTATGCATTCATGCACACAAGGTGTTTGTGAAAATGCTTGCTAGAACCTAGGATTGGGATTTGCATTTCTAGCCTAAGGAATTAGTTATCTAGAGTGTTTATTGGCTTAAATAGATTGTTTCTTCATGCATTCTTTACTATGGATCACCATGAGAGTGGGTTAGGTTGCATCATATGGAGATGATTAGTATTCATGAGAATGATTCTGATTGCTTTTAGATCTATTTCCTAGAGGTCACTTAAATAGGTTGTTGAACAAGTGATTGGTCCCTAGCTAAACTTAGATCGATTATCCTAGCTCCTCATGAACCCATCTTCATCCTACTTGTTATTTCACTGCTTTATTTCTTGCTCTGTTTTTAGTTCATTTCTCTGTTTTGCATTGCTCTGTTTTTAAGCTATTGCTTTGTTTTGCTTTGAGACAATTCTGGAAATTAGATCTGCTTGAATTAGAATAGCTTCTCATACCCTTAGTGCTAGCAACACATTTTTGGTTAGATACCTCAAGTACTATGAGGATTTGATAATACAGAGGGTTCAAAATCCTGTTATTACTCCTTCACAGCAAAAGGTCATGTGCTTCCTAATTCATATACACCTGCAAAAACCTTAAGACAAAAGTTATGCATCATAAACTTAGGATTCACATTAGGCTTATTGTTAAGGATACATGTGTCTTGAGGTTCCAAGTCTGGGGCCTCATCGTTATCCACTGCGTTTTCAGCAAGCTAACGACAAACACTGTACTTTTCCTCTGATTCATACTCAAGGTCATCACATTCCAAAGATGTCGAAACATAATCTTTAGATTTTGAAGTTGCTCCCACTTTCTTCGTAATTGTGATCATACCGCAAAGATTACCAGTAGAATTTTTGATGGGATAAGAGACTCCTGTATCGAGATTCTCAAGAATCACACTCTTGTTGGGGAAATCGATCTTAGCCCCTACAGTGTTCAAAAAGGGTCTTCCCAAGAGTATGGGAACTGCATCACCTCGTGTCATCTCAACCACTATAAAATCAGTTAGAACGTTGCAGTTTCCAATGAGAAGTGGGAAGTCAACCAGTCTTCCTTGTGGGCACTTTGAAGATGCATCTCCAAAAGAAATGGAGGAAGTATGCTCCTGCATGTGCTTGATTCCCAAGTTCTTCGTAGTCTCCAGTGAGATGTGATGTTTATACTTGCCCCAAAATCACAAAATGCATCACTGAAAATTAGTTTTCATAGAATACAAGGGATCGAAAACTCCCCTTGGTCTTTGAGTTTGGTGAGCTCTTTTGGGAAAGGAATCAGTGGCTTGTATTTCCCATCCTNCGGGAAAGGAATCAGTGGCTTGTATTTCCCATCCTTGCTTGCTTCTTGTTACACCATGTTGTCCTCAATTTCAGACTTAACCACATTGCGAGACTCCTTAGGGTTCTTCTCAACTTTATTAGGAAGAGC